>CM057259.1:25092622-25116870 GCA_029931835.1 Etheostoma nigrum
CCATGTGTCAAAAGGGGGGGTGCTGTCCCTGATGACACAGACCCGGCCCCCGGTGGGTGGGTGGGTGGTTCGGCTGCGGGTGGCGTACCTGACGGTGCCCCCTGCCCTCTGGATCCTCATCCTCTCCTCGTAGATGGTGGGGTTGTGTTCTCTACTGAGATTCAGGGTCAGAGACTTCCTGGGTCCGTCTGCTCCTCCGGCCGCCTCCATCCGACACAACACCGCCTGGAGACACACACACACACACACACACACACACACACACACACACACACACACTGTATATGTATATAACCCTAACCCTCCATCCGACACACACTGTGATGCCCTGCTACGTCAGATTAACTCTGAAGGACAACGGGCACCACCCGCCCCCCCCCCGCCCCGTGCATGTGAACCCCGACCAGCCACTCAGTAGATGTGTGTTGGCTGGTGGGGCTGGTGGGCGGAGCTAACGTACCCGGCTGTCCCCCAGACTGGCCACGTACACCACGTCGTCCACCACCAGCACGCAGGTGGCCGTGGAGCCGTCCTTCCACGCTGGTTTCCTGTTCCACACACACACACACACACACACACACACACACACACACACACACAGGCATGAGACTGACGGAGGAAATGGACTGGATTTATATATTAACCTATACACAACTATGTAGTACAGGATCCATTCATACACAAGGTGCTCCCTGCTCATCAGACAGACACACACACACACACACACACACACACACACACACACACACGACACACACACACACACACACAGACACACCTGCTCATCAAACACAGACACACACACACACCTACACACCGCTGGGTTCAGTGTTTTTCCCCACACTTGGACATTAGGGATACACAATTAATCACAATTGTATCCACATCCCAGAGGACATGTGTTAAATACTGTGTCTCAGTGAACTCACTGGCTGGCAGCTGTCCTCAGAAAGTCTTCGTCTGTCTGCCGGAACGTGTCCAGGAGACATTTCTTTATCAGCTTGTCCAGGTTCTCTGCTGAGAGGGTCGTCCCTGAAAGAGACGAGACGTTATTACAGCTGTCCTCAGTCCGCAACACAGAGTCTGCACCTTCTCAAATTTAAAGGTATTTAAAGTCCTTCTTTCACAGCAGAACTGCACATGGGACAGTGGAATGAATGTGGACATCTGTCCAGTATTGAGATAGATCTATATAGATATAAATACACATATTCAATGCGTTTCCTTTATCTTCATGACTATTTCCATTGTAGATTCTCACTGAAGGCATCAGAACTATGAATGAACACATGTGGAGTTATGGACTTATCAACAAAGTAGAAATACCTGAAAACATGTCTTATATTCTAGTTTTTTTAAAGCAGCCCCCCCCCCCCTCCCCCCCGCTCTGATTACTGCGTTGCACTCTTTGAAGAAACTAGAATAGAAGTTTTTTGGGTTATTTCAAACGCCCCCCCCCCCACACACACACACACACACACACACACACACACACACACGCTACTGTATTGTAGTATTGTGGACCTTGTGTTTGAGCGTGCTGATCTCTCCTTACTACATTTGGGAGTTTTGTTCCCTTTCTAACTCACCGACGGGGAACTTCTTGGCCAGGTTGTGGTGTAGATGCTCGGCGGCGAATCGGGAGGCACGAGCTCCGCCGTGACCGTCAAACACGGCGAAGTACGAAACACGAGACCTGCGGGACACAACGGACCAATCAGAGAGACGCACTGGCTCTGGCGATGCCGTCCTGGCAGAGGGTAGCGGACGCTAACAGATGCTAACCCACTGATCCGCAAGGCCAGTGGCGTTGTGGGGGTGCAGCTGGACTCTCTGTGGGGGGGTGTCAGAGAGGAGGACGCTGTCCAAACTACATGTCCTCTTGAAAAAAGGTCAGACCTTCGTAGAGATGACTAACTTATCTCGTGTACACAACGTAACAAAAACATCAACCTCGGTTCGGACTTCAGATGTAAAAAGGCCCTGAAATGGTTTTAACCCCTCGTGTTGTCTCCCGTCAAAATTAAAAATCAACACTTTTGTTGTCCCTTTTTTTGACGTTTTCAACACTACATAACTCTCACTTATTAACTTTAGTTTTCAGTTATTTTTGGAATTTATGATCAATAAACCTCATTTATAGGAAATTATACCTAATGTTTGAGTTAGAAAAGCAGAAATTAGGAATTATTGAGACTAAAATTAAAGGAATGGATGTTGATGATAATCACAGACTGGAATATGTCAACTTTTACTCAATACTATTTCAAAAACACTTCCATTTGTTTTACAATGCTATAAAATTGAATAAGACGCCCCAAAATTAATGAAAGTAGAGATTTGTACTTGGCAAAGAGCGTTGGGTGGAATCAATCATGTTATTTTGGGGAATTAAAGAGAACATTGATATAGGACAACATGGGGACAACATGAGGACAACATGGGAACAACATGAGGACAACATGAGGACCACATGAGGGCAACATGAGGACAACATGGGGACAACATGAAGACAACATGAGGACAACATGGGGACAACATGGGAACAACATGAGGACAACATGAGGACCACATGAGGGCAACATGAGGACAACATGGGGACAACATGAAGACAACATGAGGACAACATGAGGACAACATGAGGGCAACATGAGGGCAACATGAGGACAACATGAGGGCAACATGAGGGCAACATGAGGGCAACATGAGGGCAACATGAGGGCAACATGAGGACAACATGAGGGCAACATGAGGGCAACATGAGGGCAACATGAGGGCAACATGAGGGCAACATGAGGGCAACATGAGGGCAACATGAGGGTTAATTCTTGGTTGTAATCATTGCTGATGTCTTACACTTGTCCCGGCAGAGCGGACAGACAGTCCCTCATGTCCGGCAGCAGGACGTGGGCGTCCTGCATCTCCTCACGCTCGCCGCGCCTCGCCGCCACGTAGCCTCTCAGCACGGGGAGCCCTGCACGAGGACAGAGGACACGCGTCAGTCCCCAGGCCGCGGGTCACATGTCCTAATCAGAGCTGTGATTGGAGGAGAAAAGGAAAACAAACATTGTGGTGGAAGAGCTGAAAACCTTCTTTACAAACTTTCTTGACCTCCTCCCCCCCTCGCTCCTCCTTCTCATCCGCGGGACACGCTGCTTCTTCTCGTTTTCGTTTCAACCTTTTCTCCTCTCCTTCTTCTTCTTCGTTGGTGGCCTGTGGTCGAGCTGTGAGCTCTGCAGAAACTGGACCTGAAGAGTAGTACATGTACATTTAGTACTGGAGTAGTACATGTACATTTAGTACTGGAGTACATGCACATTCAGTACTGGACTAGTACATGTACATTTAGTACATGTACATTTAGTACTGGACTAGCACATGTACATTTAGTACTGGAGTAGTACATGTACATTCAGTACTGGAGTACATGTACATTTAGTACTGGAGTACATGCACATTTAGTACTGGAGTAGTACATGTACATTTAGTACTGGAGTAGTACATGTACATTCAGTACTGGAGTAGTACATGTACATTTAGTACTGGAGAAGTACACATCCTATTCAGTACTGGAGTACATGTACATTTAGTACTGGAGTAGTACATGTACATTCACTACTGGAGTACATGTACATTCAGTACTGGAGTACGTGTACTCAGTTACATATTCCAGCAGGTAATCAGATATAAAAACCTCAGAGTCGTAGTACAACATATTAACACAACATAAAGATACATCATAAGATGTAGTAATACAAATAATGTGGGGGGGGGGGGCTGCCCATGAAAAGGCGCCCCGATCAGTTTGGGGTTCGGTGCCTTGCTCAAGAGCACCTTGGCAGTGCCCAGGAGGTGAACTGGCATCTCTCCAGCTACCAGTCCACCGCCCTACATTGGGCCGTCTGGGGACTCGAACCCGCGACCCTCCGGTTCGGACTTCACCCACCGTCAGCAACCGCACTCATTTAACCGTGAAGTGATGCTAACTCACCGGAGGGTTGAGTCGGTTCTGGCAGGTCGTCGAAAAGATCCATCATGCTAACTGATTAGCTCAGGTGTCTGTTAGCCAACCAGCTAACTAGCCTAGCCTAGCTAGCTGTCTGGCTCAGTAACAGACTCCGTTAAACTGTGTAAAACGTTTCATTATATTCATATAATTAGCTTAACGCATCCACCAACCCGCCGTTTAACGCGTTCATTTGTTTCAGACGCAGAAACGCTCAGCGTTAGCTCCAGAGGGAAACGCAGTTAGCTCGAACACCTAGCAACGAGTTAGCCACGACGTTAAAGACAACTTCCGGCCAGGACCTTCAAAGTAAAAGTCCCCTATAAATAGATCGAATAGACAGAGTCAGAAATACTTTATTGATCTCCAAAGGGACGTTCTGTGTTACAGTTGCAAGAGTATATAAATGTAAGAGTAGAAATATAAATAAAGAAATATAAGGAGTGTGGATATGTGGGGTTTACATAGTTAAAGTAATTATTACGATACAGTATTTTCACAATTAAGGAGTTGTTATGGTGAACGGTAATAATGAATAAATAGTAGCAGCAGAGTATTGCACAAAGCAATGTGTGTGCGTGTGTGTGTGTGTGTGTGTGTGTGTGTGTGTGTGTGTCAGACAGAGGGAGGAGGAGTTATAAAGGTTGAAGGCCCCACAGTGACTTCCTGTGGTGCTCTTTTGTGCATTGTGGGGGATTGAGTTTTACACTGAAAGTGCTCCTGTCTCACAGGGTGGCGCTGAGACAGAAAGCAAAGCCCAAATAACCATTTACACGTGTTAATCTACAGATTGAATTTACATGAACTGAATGAAGAGAAAACCCCGGTCCGGGTAGAGGGTGGAGAAGAAGGACTAGAGTAGTCTCAGTGTGTCTGCAGAGCCCGGTCTGGATTGACGACGACGGACCCCCCCCCCATATATAAAAGAGACTTCAGATACAGTATTAGGGACCACTAAGGTCTATATAAAAGAGACTTCAGATACAGTATTAGGGACCACTAAGGTCTATATAAAGAGACTTCAGATACAGTATTAGGGACCACTAAGGTCTATATAAAGAGACTTCAGATACAGTATTAGGGACCACTAAGGTCTATATAAAGAGACTTCAGATACAGTATTAGGGACCACTAAGGTCTATATAAAGAGACTTCAGATATAGTATTAGTAGACCACTAAGGTCTATATAAAAGAGACTTCAGATACAGTATTAGGGACCACTAAGGTCTATATAAAGAGACTTCAGATACAGTATTAGGGACCACTAAGGTCTATATAAAGAGACTTCAGATACAGTATTAGGGACCACTAAGGTCTATATAAAGAGACTTCAGATAGGCTACAGTATTAGGGGACGACTAAGGTCTATATAAAAGAGACTTCAGTTACAGTATTAGGGGACGACTAAGGTCTATATAAAAGAGACTTCAGTTACAGTATTAGGGGACGACTAAGGTCTATATAAAAGAGACTTCAGATAGGCTACAGTATTAGGGGACCACTAAGGTCTATATAAAAGAGACTTCAGATACAGTATTAGGGACCACTAAGGTCTATATAAAGAGACTTAAGATACAGTATTAGGGGACCACTAAGGTCTATATAAAGAGACTTCAGATACAGTATTAGGGACCACTAAGGTCTATATAAAGAGACTTCAGATACAGTATTAGGGACCACTAAGGTCTATATAAAAGAGACTTCAGATACAGTATTAGGGACCACTAAGGTCTATATAAAAGAGACTTCAGATACAGTATTAGGGGACCACTAAGGTCTATATAAAAGAGACTTCAGATACAGTATTAGGGACCACTAAGGTCTATATAAAAGAGACTTCAGATACAGTATTAGGGGACCACTAAGGTCTATATAAAGAGACTTCAGATACAGTATTAGGGGACCACTAAGGTCTATATAATATGTAAATGTGCTGTATTTATATAGCGCTTTTCTAGTCTGAACGACTACTCAAAGCGCTTTTACATAGTACAGGAACCATTCACCATTCACATACATTCATACGCTGTGGCCGAGGCTGCCGTACAAGGTGTCAGATAAACATGCACACACATTCACACTCCGATGCGCAGCATCGGGGGCAACTCGGGGTTCAGTGTCTTGCCCAAGGACACTTCGACATGGGACTGCAGGGCCGAGGATTGAACCACCAACCTTCCAATTGGCAGGCAACCGCTCTACCACTGAGCCACAGCCGCCCCCTAAAAAAAAGAGACTTCAGATACAGTATTAGGGACCACTAAGGTCTATATAAAAGAGACTTCAGATACAGTATTAGGGACCACTAAGGTCTATATAAAGAGACTTCAGATACAGTATTAGGGACCACTAAGGTCTATATAAAAGAGACTTCAGATACAGTATTAGGGACCAATAAGGTCCAACTCCCTCCCCTGGCTAGGATAGGGATCAATTACTCCGAAAATCTATTAAGTCTGGACGTAATATATACAGACTTAGTTTTACAAGAGCAAGAAATAAAGTGACGTCCAAATTATTATTAAAAACGTTGGTAACGGTAAAAAAAATATGGCAGATCATAAATAAATTGACAGGGAAACAACCCAAAGGGGACATTAAAGGCTTAGAATTAAAAATGAACAACCTGTTGGTGAGAGACCCAGTTGTTCTGGCACAAGAGCTTAATTCCTTCTTTGTTAGGTCAGTAGTAGATTTGGTGAAACAGGTCCCATCTTCTGAGGGTTCTGATCAGCAGGTTCCTACTCCACCTCACAATAATCATCCCAGATTATATATCCAAGAGATTACAGAACCAGAAGTCATTGATATCATTACGGCTCTGAACACTTCTAAAGCCGAGGATATGTATGGGCCTGACACTAGTTTTATAAAGTTACATAAAGAGGCTTTAGCCCCACCCACTCATGCACTTGGTTAATTTATCTATAAAAAACTCAATTGTTCCTAAGGCGTGGAAATTGGCCTCAGTTACCCCGGTATTTAAAGCTGGAGACTAATCTGACATGATTATAGACCAATTAGATTTCTACCTGTAATTTAGAAAATTTAAAAATGGATTAGCAAACAAATCATTGAATTCCTCAGCAATAGTCAAACACCTTTCCATCCCATGTAGTTTGGGTTCACACCACTCAACCGAGACTGCATTGGCCGTGTTTATGGAAAAAATGAAATCTCAGCTAGATAAAAATGGATGTGTTGGTGCTGTATTCTCTGGATTTGAAAAGAGCTTTTGATACCGTCAATCACAAAGTTCTGCTATCTAAATTGTCACGTTTCAATTTTTCTGCTCAAACTATTAACTGGTTTCACTCATACTTGTCTCACAGAGAACACTGTGGTGGGCGGGGTTGGTTCTGCCTATACGGGTTGTTCAGTAGGAGTCCCCCAAGGCTCCATACTGGGGCCCATTTTATTTTCTCTAGGCCACTTGGAGAGATACTGGCTGCTGTACAAGTTGCTGATCTTTAGCTCATTAGATGGTCAGTTAGCACCATCTAGTGCTACAAAATCTAGTCTAACATCTTGTGGCCAAAATGTACAGCAAGTAAAAAAGGTGAAGCTTTTGGGACTTTGGCTTGATTCCACATTGTCATGGTCGGATCATATTAACAATGTTGTTACTAAAATGGGTAGAGCGGTGGCAGTTCGTAAATGTGCACAGTTTTTAAAATTACAAGTTGCACAAAATAAGGCTGCAAGACCGGTTCTTGGTTGCTCCTTGAGAACTAGGGTTGCAGAGATGCATGAACGTCTTGCTTGGTTGGAGGTCAAGCATCGATTATCTGTTAATATGTTAGTATATTTTCATGGAATTATTAATACTGGGATTCCTAAATTTCTTTATGATGACATAACTTATTGCTCAGATATGCATTCACATTATACAAGAGGGGTGAATAGTCGACAGATTTCTTTACCACTACTTAAATCTGACTGTATGAAGAGGACTGTGTTTTATAGGTCAGCTGTATATTGGAACAATCTTCCAGTTGGGATTCGGGACACCAAGGGAAAAACTGGTTTTAAAAAAAGACTTAGGCTGTGTCTCAAATCGCGCACTTCTGTACTAAATACTAACTATTTGAGTACATAGTGCGTTCACACTGTCGAAGTGCGGTCAAATGAAGTGTACTTAAATACCCGGATGGTACACTCAAAACACCCCGAAAAATGAGTGTACATCGATGGACACTTTCCACACTCAACGGTCGCCATCTTGGCTACGTAGCGGAAGGGGCGGGGCTAACAACAGTTAGACGCGATAGCGAGACCGACGGAGCAATACAAATGTAAGTTGAACGTGAGTCTTTTTGCTATACTTATAACATATAAGCCACCTGTATGTATATTTGGTTAATATTACAGTCGGTAATGATTTTTGTACCAGGAATTATAACCTTTATTGGTATCGTAATTGGACGTGCTAGCAAGCCAACCTTAGCTAGATAACAGCGGCAGTTTAACCAGATTGGCAAATAAATTCTAATCTAACGTTACATGTGTTGTAGTTTGTTTGTGTTAAACTATCGTTCCGCTGTAGAAGATTTTAGTGTTAAAAGTGTGATCTTAACAAGTTGTACATAATCCGATGTGAGCGTTAGCTCACCAAAATAGCGATCAGCTGATTGTCTGCCGGGAACGTAAACAGTAGCGTAATGTTAAAACGTATCCGCTGTTACTGCCTCCACCTGATGTATATCCTGTATATACTGCCTCCACCTGATGTATATACTGCCTCCACCTGATGTATATACTGTATAACCCATCTCTTCAGGGACTAACGAGGAGTAGAGGGCCGTCATTTAGGGGCGGCGATGGCCATCAGACCGTAGAAGGATCCCCTGGAGAGTCTGAAGTCCCCCCTCATGTCCCTGTCCCCATCAGACTAGCTACGACCCGGGGGGGGGGGGGGGGGGGACACTACAAGCAGAACTACAAGCACATTTATAAAATAAAATGATATTAAAAGTATTAAACTTTGTTCTCTGTTGTATTACACGTTGCATGACTGTAGCAAGCATATAAAGGAATGGGGTCTATTTAAATGTCAGGTCTGTTCCCTCTGCTTTCACTACTGTATCGTCACTGTATGAAGACCACTTAGAACAAACATACAACTTAGAATAAAAGATGTAATGATGTTTTGTCTATTAGGTAAGTTGTAAGGGTAATGCTTCACTATAACAGTCTTATCTCTGGGCTGCAAAGATTTCCTCATGAAACAGTTGAGCATTAAGATGAACAGTAACGTAATGAATGAATATTAACGTTACTTATTTTTAGAGCAGAAATATAAGTATATACATATAAGAGTGGACTGCAAAGAATAGGTATAATTAATGAATTTAAAAGACTGCACTAACAAGCTTCTTCTTCTCTGGTTGCAAGGCGTAATTAAAAAGAAGTAGAAGAAGTGTAACGTGTGGGAGCGGTCGGACTCATGGATGTATTAAGAGAACGGTCTGACCCCTGTGGCGGCGAGCTGAGAACTGAATGGGAGACATTAACATGGACGGGAATCAGCTGTTATCCCTCAAAAACATCAGCTCATGGGAAAGAAAGAGAGGTCGATACAGAGCGCCGAGGTTTTAACCAAACATGGACGCACAACATCACCACAACACTACGCCATTTTCTGAAGGGGAGTTTCTAGTTACTTTTCAGGTTTTTTCCCTTCTTGTCCAATGAAAACCACGTATCTCCAGATGTGTGTTGATGTTGAATGTTTGTGATAAACTGAAGTATGATGTCATAAGAGTGTCATAAAAAAGAATAAATCTGTAAAATAAGAAACTAAATGTTCAACTCAGTTCAGTTTATTTTAGAAGAAGAAAGAAGAAAGATCAAATTAATAAAACAAATGATTATACATGGGTTAAAAATCCCAGAATTAGCCAAAAGCTCCCAAACCTCCCCTGAATACAATCAGCTGTTCTCATGTGTCTAATCCACATGGCCTTCACAATCTCCTGACTTCAACATAATGTAAAATATATGCATAGACCTTAAAAGAGCAGTGCGTGACAGACAGCCCAGAAATCTCAAAGAACTGGAAGACTTCTGGAAGAAGAATGGACAAAGATACCTCAAACAAGAATTACAGACTCTTGGCTGGCTACAAGAAGCGTTTCAAAGCTGGGGGGGTGTTATTCATCTTAATTACAACTTTTACTAACCCCACTGTAGTTATAGTTTTTTCTTGAAGCTGCACTTTCATATGTCTCTTTGTAGTTCTGCTCATTTAAAGATAATGCACTTGTTCAGACCAGGTTGGCTTCTCTCCAGTGTGTCTGTGCTGGTGTTTTTTAAGGTTACCACTCTCAGAAAACATTTTCCCACATTGTTCACACAAGTACGGCTTCTCTCCAGTGTGAACACGTTGATGAGATTTAAAGCTATTGCTGTCAGCAAATGCTCTACCACATATATCACAGCTGTATGGCTTCTCTCCGGTGTGATTGCGCAGGTGTCGTTTAAAGTTACTACTCTGAGAAAATTTTTCCCCACATTGTTCACACGAGTACAGCTTTTCTCTGCTGTGAACACGTTGGTGAGATTTAAGGTGAGTACTCCGAAAAAACGTTTTCCCACATTGCTCACACGAGTACGGCTTCTCTCCAGTGTGAATACGCTGGTGAGATCTAAGGCTACTACTCACAGAAAACGTTTTACCACATTGTTCACACGAGTACGGCTTCTCTCCGGTGTGAACACGTCGGTGTATTTTAAGCTCACCGCTATCAGAAAATGTTTTACCACATAGATCACAGCTATACGGCTTCTCTCCAGTGTGAATGCGGTGATGTTTTTTAAGGTTACTACTCGTAGAACACATTTTCCCACATTGTTCACACCAGTACGGCTTCTCTCCAGTGTGGACGAGATGATGTTTTTTAAGGGCCCTACTCGTAGAACACATTTTCCCACAGTGTTCACACCTGTACGGCTTCTCTCCAGTGTGAACATGCTGGTGAGCTTTAAGGCTACCAATCTGAGAAAATGTTTTCCCACAGTGTTCACAGCTGTACGGCTTCTCTCCAGTGTGTCTGCGTTGGTGACATTTAAAGGTACTACTATTAGTAAAGGTTTTCCCACATTGATCACACCGGTACGGTTTCTCTCCGGTGTGAACACGTTGGTGGATTACTAGGTTATACCTCCAAGAAAAGGTTTTACCACATAGATCACAGCTGTGTAGATTCTCTCCAGTGTGAACTCTCTGATGAACCTTTAAAGTTCCAGATGTTGTGAAGGATTTGTCACAGTGTTGACAGTGGTGACATTTTGGTCCCTCTCCTCTTCTCTGTTTCTATAGCAACAGACAAACAGAGATAGAGAGAGAGCAAGGGAGAGGGCGAGGAGAGAGACAGAGAGCGAGAGAGGACAGTTAGTGAACAACCTTCTTAAACCCTGGACTTGCTCTCACTCTTCATACAATAATTCATGACAAAATGAAGGAAAATATGTGGCGGTTGCAGACATGTTATTATGGAAGCAAATGTAGTGCTCATAACTTTCAGAAATATTCTCATAAAGTTCAGAAATATTCTACATTTTTTCAGGAAAGTTTCCCAATTTAAATTATTGGCAATTAAAAAACAAAATCCTTTGCACACTCTTCAGTTTAACATATGAGCTAGAAATGCCATGGTAACTTTAAAATAACACAAACCTTTCATACATTCTGGGTATTTTTCATCCTTTAAATCCCATTCAAACCTTTTGAAATACATACATTAAAGTTCTTCTGGTGGCAGACATGTTACTATGGAAGCCATGGGGCTCTTCTCAGTGTTTGCCACAGGTTGAGATTTTACTGGTGGGGGTGTGTGGGGGGGCGGTGCGTGATAGCTAGGTTTCGTAATAATGGGTACAGTTATAAACTAGTTGAACCAAGGTGAAAACAACGGCTCCACAACATTAATCATTTAGAAAGAAAAAACTATTTACATATTAAATAAGTTAGACTAAAAGATGACATAAATACAGATGAAAATATTGTGACACTATGCAGCCTCTGACAATTTCAGGGTAGTTATTAGTGCTGCAAGATATCAGGAAAATATGAGATATGCCTTAACGTTGTTGAATATCAAGATAATTATATAACTTGTAATAAATACATATTAAACTGTAGCCTACTCAGTTCTGCTGCTTTCAGTTGTTTGCTAAAAAATCTGTTTCACTCATTAAGTTCTCATCTGAGCAGATTTCTGTCATTCAAACTCTTAGATATAGTTGAAACTTTTACTGCCAAGTTAATAAAAGAGTTAAGAATAGAGAGAGTTTTATTCGGGCTCGGGTCCATGATACAGGCACGGAGAACTGAAAGCTCGGTTAGCAACCATTAGCTCCGGTTAGCTAGCTCCGTTATGAAGACAAAGAGCAGAGGATCCTGCTGCGGAGAGGGGGAACAACCAGACTCTGATAAATGATGTTCGGGGAGCTTTCACAGCAGCGTCGCCCTGTTGTTTATACGGTCCATTAGTAAAAAAACATAACATTTTCTTCCATTGTGTTGCAGACGATGTACAAATCTATTTGCCTGTAAAAATCAGTGATGAGGACACACTTCAGCCTTTGCTGAACTGCCTGAGGGATCTGAAAATATGGTTGGATCAGAATCTTCTCTGTCTCAATGACAATAAGACTGACATTGTTGTGTTTGGTTGTGCTGAACATTTTAGTGCCTGTGTAGATGCGCTTTAGGTTCCCGTATTCGTCCTTTTACCAAGAATCTGGGTGTGTGCTTTTAAATTTGACAAACAGATTAGTTCTGTTGTTAAAACCACTTTCTTCCAGCTGAGACTTTGGGCTAAGGTCAAGCCTTACCTGTTGCGCAATCACTTAGAAAGAGTCATATATGCATTATTACGTCTGGATTAGACTACTGTAACTCTTTGTGTTGATTAGATCAGTCGTCCCTCCGTTGGTTAGTTAGTCCAGAACACAGCAGCTACACTTTTAACCCGGGACCAAAAAGCGGGACCACATCACACCTGTTGAGGCCCTGAGGTCTTCCAATCAGATGCTCAACGATGAGACCAGATCCAGGTTAGAAAATAATCTCTCTCTCTCTCTCTCTGGCTGGCTGGCTGTCTCTCTCTCTCTCTGGCTGGCTGGCTGTCTCTCTCTCTCTTTCTCTCTTCTGTCTCTCTCTCTCTGGCTGGCTGGCTGTCTCTCTCTCTCTCTCTCTCTGGCTGGCTGGCTGTCTCTCTCTCTCTCTCTCTCTCTGGCTGGCTGGCTGTCTCTCTCTCTCTGGCTGGCTGGCTGGCTGTCTCTCTCTCTCTCTCTCTGGCTGGCTGGCTGTCTCTCTCTCTCTGGCTGGCTGTGTGTGTCTCTCTCTCTCTCTCTCTCTCTTCTTATTGACCTGGACATCTCAGTTGGAACGTGGGAGGTTAGTTTTGAGGATAATTGTGTCCAAATACATGAATGTTTCCTAGTTCTGAGTTGTAGTCAGGGAGTGAGTCAGAGCGAGCGTTCAGGTCCCCCACAGACCAGAACACTTCCCTGGGCCTGGAAGCTGCTGATCTGCTCGTGGAGGAGGGGGAAGATCTCCTCATCATAGTACGGGGAGTCACTAGGGGGGATGTATACAGCACACAGGGAAATGTCTGTTGGGGGGTTAGTGATGTCTTGTTTGATTTTGAGCCAAATGTGTGAGCGTTGATGTTTTATAGGGGTGATGTATGCTGAGATGTCTTCTTTGTACCAGATAATAATGCCTCCTGAGTCCCTCCCTCGTTTAACAGTAGGGAGTTTGACTGATGGCAGGATGATTTCTCTGTAGTTGGGGGGGCAGTGAGTGACAGAGCCGGCTCTACACCAGGTCTCTTAGAGGATGATGATGTCTGTGCCTGTGGTGTTGTCTTTGAATTCAAAGGTTTCCCTTTTACATCCAAACAATGCAGAGGTAAGGCCCTGAATGTTCCACATGGAGACAGTAAATGGCTTCATTTTTAGCAAATACAAATATGAACAGTTTTAAAAAGAGATAAACCTACAGTAATACATAGTAATACAGTTATTAAGTGAGATGTAGGACTGTCCTAGACTAAAGTAGTTACAGGGTTACAGTATGTGAGAGGCCAAAACTAATTATGAGTAATTGGGATGTCAGAGATGTACTCTTCATTTTGAAGTAATTATTGATAAAAAAGCTAATTCATTCTGTACTGGAAGGAAAAAGTAAATAGAAATAAATTGGTTAAAGTAAAATACAATAAAATAAATCTCTCTCTCTGGCTGTCTGTCTCTCTCATCTCTCTGGCTGGCTCTCTAACACGGGCTAACCTTCCACATGGTAGCAGAACACTTATTCAAGATAACGAGGCAGTAAGACCCATGACAGGTCAGCGAGCTACAGAATAGTTTTAACTTCCGTTCTTCACTTCAACAAGTCTGAAAACGGGAAAGGAATGATAAAGGAAAAAAGTCTGTTGACATGGCAACTGTTTTGTGCTGGTCCGAAAAATGTATCTGATCTTTGACTCTAACCTGATCCAAACCGAGCCGTGAGGTTGGTGATCCATTGCAGCCCGACTACTAGACATGTATGTATATGCATGTGCATATCGCAATGTCGAGAGTCATTTATATAAAAATCCTGAAAGACATTTGTGAAAGCGTCTGTGTGCATTCATTAATATTGAGATTAGATTCCTGGTCTCTTCAGTCTGGAGTAACCTCTTTCCTTCACTCACCTCCTCCTTCTTCCTCTTGCTCCCTCGCTCCTCTGAGTCTCCCGAGGCCTCCCTGACACCTTTCCTCTGGCCCTCCTCCTCCTCCTCCTCCTCCTCCTCCTCCTCCTCCTCCTCCTCCTGGTGTCTCTGCAGGTACTCGGTGATAAGGTCCAGGTCCAGGTTGTCTTGCGGCTCCCATGTGTTATCCTCATTGGAAAGGTGAGTGCAGACAGAAGAACATCTCCTCACACTTTGTTTTTTAGGAAATACATTCTCACTCTAGCTGCTAATTTGGATTATTCCTTTTATCTGTTGCCATGGTGTAAGGTTATTTGCGGGTCTGCACCTTAGTGTCAAAATACCAAACCTTCAACTTTGAGGGCATGGTTCAAAGTTATGCTGTATAATGTGTCTTCACCAATTATTAATATTCTAGACTCATACTTACTCTGAGAACCCCTTCCATTTCAGCAGAAACTCTACTCTTCCCTTCACCACTCTGCGGTCCAAAACCTTCTCCACCACATACTCCTCCTCTTCCTCCTTCACTGCTGCAGGCTCCTCCTCCTCTTCCTCCTTCACTGCTGCAGGCTGCTCCTCCTCTTCCTTTTTCACTGCTGCAGGCTCCTCCTCCTCTTCCTCCTTTACTGCTGCAGGCTGCTCCTCCTCTTCCTCCTTCTTTCCTGCTCTGGTCTCCAGCTTGACGTCTGCTGAGGGCTCCTTTGGTAGACCCAAGGGGGGTGGGGAGATAATGATACAAGGGTTAGAAGAACTAATGGGAAGTGTGAGTGAATCATAGCTGACCATGTTTTACTATATTCAAATGTTCCAGAGGACTTCAGAGCGTCAAGTACAGAGAGGAAAATAAGTATTTGAACACCCTGCTATTTTGCAAGTTCTCCCACTTAGAAATCATGGAGGGTCTGAAATTGTCATCATAGGTACATGTCCACTGTGACGACATGAAGCCCCTAATAGCCCCTAATAGCCCCTAATAGCCCCTAACAGCCCCTAATAGCCCCTAACAGCCCCTAATAGCCCCTAACAGCCCTTAATATTGAACAGTTAAAGTGAGAATAGTGCAGAGAGTAGATAATCTGTCGGTGTCTGGCTAGATATATATTTTTTTCATGTGCCGTTTGTTCCGGACACACACTCCGCACTCTTGTTTACTAACAACGCAGTGATCCGACCAATCAGCAGCCTGCAGGTTTCCACGTCACCTTTTGGTATCGCATCAGCTCGCTTACAGACCTCCCTGGTCTCCATGGAAACAACGGGACCTGTTGGTCCATTTCTTTACCTGTCTATGATACCACCCCGATACACACCTGTTAGCTAGCCGCTAGCTCTATTGTTTACCAAACCCGTTTCCCGCGGTTCCAAATGCGGCTCTTTAGCTCGCCTTTCCACATCATAAACTCCATAACTAACCCACCACAGCTTCAGTACACCATACACACGGCAGAAGGAAACCGGCTGTTGTCATTTTTACCGAGTACCAACCTGGAAAGCAGAATTACGGCATCAGTGAGAGAGAAAACAAACCGCCATCCTCGTCTCCAAAGAGGAGGAAAGTGTCCGTCACCTGGGCCCCGTGGTGTACCGATACCCGCACATTGGTTCCGCTTTCTTTGTTCCCCCACTACGTTAATATTGCTTACCAATAACATTTGAAATTCGTACTAAACACTACGCTGGTTATTATGTTATCCCTTAAGGGTGTATCACACATTCAAGCTGGAATAAATGTGGAGATATTTATTATATAAAATATTTATGATTATTTACATGGAGTCTGGTGGAGATATGCTGCTCTATACACGCTAAAAGTAGTGATTATTTACATGGAGTCTGGTGGAGATATGCTGCTCTATACACGCTAAAAGTAGTGATTATTTACATGGAGTCTGGTGGAGATATGCTGCTCTATACACGCTAAAAGTAGTGATTATTTACATGGAGTCTGGTGGAGATATGCTGCTCTATACATGCTAAAAGTAGTGATTATTTACATGGAGTCTGGTGGAGATATGCTGCTCTATACATGCTAAAAGTAGTGATTATTTACATGGAGTCTGGTGGAGATATGCTGCTCTATACACGCTAAAAGTAGTGATTATTTACATGGAGTCTGGTGGAGATATGCTGCTCTATACACGCTAAAAGTAGTGATTATTTACATGGAGTCTGGTGGGTTTGGTGATGGTGATGTCGGGGCTGTTTCATGTTAAACTAAAAGGATCTTACTCTTTAACTAAAGGTCTATCTCTGTAGGGATCCATCCCATAATGTTGTCAGACTCTTAGAATAATAATCTGAGTCTGTCAGAGACAACAACAGAACCTTTAGTGGACGGAAACTTTACCTTTTAATTAGGAGTTGAAACACAGACACAACAGGAAGAATACATCCATCAAATAATCAGCATGTGGCCTTGTTTTATTGAACTCATTTTGCATTAAGTTGTTCCACATTCCCCGACATTTAAAACAAGTCGATCATTGACGTTATTCTACAAGTCAGATGAATAAATCAGCCGACCCAACTCCCTACGGACTGAGCTACTGCCACCACACAGGGGACATTTTACTGTCCCCTGTGTGATTTTACATTTACCCCTAACCCCCTAACACCCCTAACCCTAACTCTGTCCAAACTTAACTCTTCGACCCATTTTACAGTTTGATGAAACCAATAGATCAGAAATCAGCTGAAAAGTTTTACTTACCAACAGTTTAACCTGGAGGAAACATCTGGGTCACAACACAGGACGGAGTGAAGGACCAGAGAAAGACTTTGACCTTTAATGTCCCTTATCAAGACACCTGATCACCAGCTACAGGACACACCTACACACACACACCTACACACACACACACTATAATGTTAACTTATTCATATGTAAATATCATATACATTTATATATTTCAGTAATTAACTTTTATCTAACATTTTCAGCTGATTATATATTATTATCCCTTTTTATTTGATAATATGTGATTCTAGATGAATTTACATATTTATATATTTTTTATCACACGGAGGCCACTTGGAGAGATACCTGCTGCTGTACAAGTTGCTGATCTTTACCTCATTAGATGGTCAGTTAGCACCATCTAGTGGACAGATAGTAGACCTCCATCATCTGATGGGGGACTTCTCCCACACTGACTGGCTCTGGGAACAGGTTGGACTGGTTCTGACGTCTCTCTAACTCTGAAGTTATGAAGACGTCACGGCGTCATCGGATCAAATGCACATCGACACCAGAAATTCATACGTTGTAGAATTATTCTATTAATGATAAGAAGTAACACAGATGTAGAAGAAAGACATCCCTTTATACGTATATCCGGTGAGGGGAAATTCACATTGTTCACTCAGTTTGGTACATTTAATACACACTTGACAGTGAGGTATTGGCAGAGGTGGAAAATAAGGAAATACATTACTTACGTTATTGTATTAAGCAGTTTTGTTGTGAATTTTGTATTTTTCAAGTAGTTTTTAAAATGTACTTGATTTTAAGGTGAAGGATTGTATTTTACAAATCCTATCCGTTCCTATCCTGACACCTGTGGCAGCGAGCTGAGACCTGAATGGGAGACATTAACATGGACGGGAATCAGCTGTTATCCCTCAAAAACATCAGCTCATGGGAAAGAAAGAGAGGTCAATACAGAGCGCCGAGGTTTTAACCAAACATGGACGCACAACATCGCCAGAACACTACGCCATTTTCTGAAGGGGAGTTTCTAGTTACTTTTCAGGTTTTTTCCCTTCTTGTCCAATGAAAACCACGTATCTCCAGATGTGTGTTGATGTTGAATGTTTGTGATAAACTGAAGTATGATGTCATAAAAAAGAATAAATCTGCAAAATAAGAAAAAACTAAATGTCAAAGTTCAACTCAGTTCAGTTTATTTAAGAAGAAGACAGATCAAATTAATAAAACAAATGATTATACATGGGTTAAAAATCCCAGAATTAGCCAAAAGCTCGCAAACCTCCCCCTGAATACAAATCAGCTGTTCTCATGGCACAGGGAACATTTCACGAGTAGAAGGAAAAATGGATTCAATACAAATTCAGTAAATTTTAGACGCTAACTTGATGCCATCTGTGAAAAAGCTGAAGTTAAAGAGAGGATGGCTTCTACAAATGGATAATGATCCTAAACACACCTCAAAATCCACAATGGATTACATCAAGAGGCGTAAACTGAAGGTTTTGCCATGGCCTTCACAATCTCCTGATCTCAACATAATTGAAAATCTATGGATAGACCTTAAAGGAGCAGTGCGTGACAGACAGCCCAGAAATCTCAAAGAACTGGAAGACTTTTGGAAGGAAGAATGGGCGAAGATACCTCCAACAAGAATTAAAGACTCTTGGCTGGGGGGGGGGGGTTAAGTGGGTACAAGGTATTAACTCTGCAAGGGGGGGGGGGGGTGTACAAGGTATTAATTCTGCAAGGGGCCCAAAACCTTTGCAGACGTCATTTTTTTGTTTTCTGTTATTTTTAAAGTGTAAATAATGGAAATAAAATCCAACTTTTTGTGACATATTATACGAATGTCTAATCTGTCATTTGATGCCTTTGAGATTTTTCCATCTTTTCTTGGCTTCTTTATGCACATTAATACACATTTTTACCTGGGGTTCCCAAACTTTCGAACCCCACTGTAGTTATTGTTTTTTCTTGAAGCTCCACTTTCATATGTCTCTTTGTAGTTTTGCTTATTTAAAGCTAATTTACACTTTCCAGTGTGATTGCGCTGGTGATATTTAAGGCGAATCCTCCCAGAAAATGCTCTACCACATATATCACAGCTGTACGGCTTCTCTTCAGTGTGAATGCGCTGGTGTCGTGTAAGGGTACTGCTCTGAGAAAAATTTTCCCCACATTGTTTACGCGAGTACGGCTTCTCTCCAATGTGAACACGTCGGTGTCTTTTAAGACTATCGCTCTTAGAAAATGCTCTACCACATATATCACAGCTGTACGGCTTCTCTCCAGTGTGAATGCGTAAATGTGTTTTAAGGGCACTGCTCTGAGAATACATTTTCCCACAGTGTTCACAGCTGTACGGCTTCTCTCCGGTGTGAACACGCTGGTGTCTCGTAAAGTTATAACTTTTAGTAAAGGCTTTACCACATAGATCACAGCTGTACGACTTCTCTCCAGTGTGTCTGCGCTGGTGAGATTTAAAGCCACTACTATTACTAAAGGTTTTGCCACATTGTTCACACCGGTATGGTTTCTCTCCGGTGTGAACACGTCGGTGGACTACTAGACTACCCCTCCAAGAAAAGGTTTTACCACATAGATCACAGCTGTATGGCCTTTCTCCAGTGTGAATGCGTTGATGTATTATTAGGTAACTCTTCTGTGGGAAAGCTGCCCCACATTGATCACAGCTGTACGGCTTCTCTCCAGTGTGAACTCTCTGATGAATCTTTAAAGTTCCAGATGCTGTGAAGGATTTGTCACAGTGTTGACAGTGGTGACATTTTGGTCCCTCTCCTCTTCTCTGTGTCTATAGCAACAGACAAACAGAGAGAGAGAGAGAGAGAGTAAGAGTTATTATGGAAGCAAATGTAGTGCTCATAACTTTTATAAGTTTAGATATACTCTACATTTTTTCAGGGAAGTTTCCCAATTTAAATGATCGGTAATTTAAAAACTAAATCCTTTGCACACTCTCTTCAGTTTAACCTAGAGTTAGAAATGTTACTGGTGGGGGTGTGTGGAGGGGGGGCGTGATGGCTAGGTTTAGTAATAATGGGTACAGTTATAAATTAAACGATGAACGGGCCCTCGCTGACTTGAGTCGGGGTTACTGGCGGACGCCTCTCCTTGCGACCGTGCATTTGCGTGTCACTCATACACTGAAAATCGTCGCCAATGAAAAGTGAACTCCCTGCTGAATTCAATGACACCTCACACAAGACTGTACATTATAAAGTTCATTATCTGTGAAAGGGGGTGTGGCCGCATGATAGGGGGGCGGGTCAAACATCACCAATGACAAAGGAAGTCTGCTGAGTTAAATGACACCTCACATGAGACTCTGCATCATACAGTTCATTATCTGTGAAATGGGGCGTGGCCGCATCATAAGGGGGCTGGTCAACCATCACCAATGAAGAAAGAACTCTCTGCTGAGTTCATTGACACCTCACACAAGGCCTGGGTGGGTGGGCGTGGTCAAATTGTAGGGGCTGCCTCAGTATCACATGTAGACCACACATTTTAAGTTTCATTTAAATTGGATGATGTTTGTCATATAAGGCTTATTTCCTTTTGCCAGGTGGTGGCGCTATTTCCAAAAGTCCATATTGGCCTGCAGATGTCCTCAGGCCTGGACTCCTGGTGATTGTGGGAAATTTCAAGCAGATACGACAACGTACGCTGTAGTTACGGCCACTTTCTCCTTCATCGCTAAACACTCAAAATGGCCGCCATGCCACGCCCACACCGTTTGACAAAAAGTTTTTCTTTTAATAATTTTCATCATTAACGTCTTAAGATGACAAAGACCAAGTTTGAAGCTGATCGGATGAAATCTCTAGGAGGAGTTCGTTAAAGTATAGCACCTTGTCTTTTAGGACTACTTCCTGTTGCCACTAGGGGGAGCTATGACTTTGAGCGAATAGCGCCGTGTAGATGTCGTCAGGGGCGGACTCTGATGAATCCTGAAAGGTTTCGAGCCAATTGGACAATGTAAACTCAAGTTACAACCACTTCCTGTCATATATGGCTGATTTCCTGTTGCCAGATGGTGGCGCTATCTCCAAAAGTCCATATTGGCCTGCTAGATGTCCTCAGGCCTGGACTCTTGGTGATTGTGGGAAATTTCAAGCAGATACGACAACGTACACTGTAGTTACAGCCACTTTCTCCTTCATCGCTAAACACTCAAAATGGCCGCCATGCCACGCCCACACGAGAAGACTTGTTGTTAAATTGTAATGTGAGCGGCAGCCAACGGGGGGTGCGTTATGTCAGCAGGATTATTTAAAGGCAACCACGACTATTGTGCGTCCGCCCTATTTAAGCACGTGGCTCCACAGGCTGGTGATAGCCAGAGATGGGAAGTAACGAAGTACAAATACTTCGTTACTGTACTCAAGTAGATTTTTCTGATATTTTTACTTAACTATTTATTTTTGTGGCGACTTTTTACTTCTACTCCTTACATTTTAACACAAATATCGGTACTTTCTACTCCTTACATTTTATAATATTGCCTCGTATACTATTACCTCGTTTGTACAAGAGGTTTTCACGTCGGACAATAGCGCGGACACGCGCCTCACACCGCGAGCGCGGTGCGCGCGCCACACGGAGAAGAAAGTGAGAGAAAAGAAAAAGAAACCAGCTGTCCGGAGGATAATCAGCTGAGATTGTGTGTGTGCGTCTTTGAGAACTGTAAATTGTATAACCTATGTAGTCAGTTCACTTAAGCCTGTTGTTGGTCTACAGTTCTTGGAAACTTGGCTAGAGAGACGTTGTCTCCGTCTGACACACCTGGGGCCAAGTTGGAAACCAGAATCAACTTTAATCCAGTCCTCATCTAGTCCTCAACTTTCATATCATTTCACTGGAGTTATCGTTATTATTGTTTACGTCATCGATACCATATTCAATCTAAATGGAGGGGAATATATCTACTGTACGTTTCATTTGACGCACGACTAAGACAACTCAACAGATTCAGCATTCTGCATTCATTCACAGCAAATCCTTATGGCTTGATGGCGCTAACGTTAGCACATAGTAGCATGGATGGCGCTAACGTTAGCACATAGTAGTATGGATAACACTAACGTTAGCACATAGCAGCATGGATGGCGCTAGCGTCAGCACATAGCAGCATGGATGGCGCTAACATTAGCACACAGTAGTACGGATGGCGCTAACGTTAGCACATAGTATCATGAGATGACGCTAATGTTTGCACATAGTAGCATGGATGACGCTAACGTAGCACATAGTAGCATGGAGGCTGACCTGGTTGAAAATAAAGAAAACAGAGATCCGGCTGACAAGCGGCAGGACATTCCTATCATCCTCAACCTTGTCTAAAAGATGTTTGAGTCAGGAGATATCAAGAGGGACTCCTGGTGAATGTGCTGGGGAACTCCTTTATTAATGTCTGTTCCAGACAGCCATTTATTTGAGCCCTTTATTCACATACACAGTAGACTCATTTAAATGTTAAGGGATAAGATTAAAAATAGAATCTGTATCTGTGAATTCTCACAGAATCACAACTGAATTCATATCTTGCTAATGAGTCAGAATCGTATTAACCTGGAGTCCGAGTTTTTGTCATAATAATCATATATGTGATGTTTTAGGCCTGTTGGCAGACATCCATTTAAAATGTAGCCATTGCTATATAAAACGTGTCCTCCATGTCCACTGAAGTTCCTCAGCGTCTCTCTAGTAACATTTGTGTGCTCCAGGTAGCTTTGCATAAAAAATGGCCATTCGCAAAGGCTACTTTTACTTTTATACTTTAAGTAAATTTCCAAGCCTGTACTTTGTTACTTTTACTTGAGTAAAGAGAGATCTCTATCTCTATCTCTGTCTCTGTCTCTGTGACGTGATAACACACGGGCTAACCTTCCACATGGTAGCAGAACACTTATTGAAGATAACGAGGCAGTAAGACCCATGACAGTTCAGCGAGCTACAGAATAGTTTTAACTTCCGTTCTTCACTTCAACAAGTCTGGAAACGGGAAAGGAATGATAAAGGAAAAAGTCTGTTGACATGACAACTGTTTTGTGCTGGTCTGAAAAATATATCTGATCTTTGACTCAAACCTGATCCAAACTGAGCCGTGAGGTTGGTGATCCATTGCAGCCCGACTACTAGACATGTATGTATATGCATGTGCATATCGCAATGTCGAGAGTCATTTATATAAAAATCCTAAAAGACATTTGTGAAAGCGTCTGTGTGCATTCATTAACTCTTTGGTGCCGGATGCTTCGCGACGACACATCTACCGCCGGTTACTGGGTTGCGCAACTTTGAACCTCCCGCCGGCTGCTGCGTGGCGCAGCACAGTATTTTGTATTTGGCGGTCTTTTCATGACGCGTTCAGCAGTGAACGCACTGTCATTGGTTCAAATACACATGAGGCGGGTCTTGTTGGCCATTTAAAGCCATGTGACCACTACAATGTACTGTAGTTTGCTGAAAATCATGTCAATCAACCAGACATACATGTGCGTTTGTTTATGATTTTTTGAGTGACGAGCGAGAAAATGGCTCTGACAGAGGAGGATTTTGACCGGCGGTAGACGTGTCGGCGCGAAGCATCCGGCACAAACGGGTCCCGTTTGTCACCGCCCTCGCTGTCCACATCCTCTTCTGTCGGAGACATTTTCTCGCTCGTCTCTCAAAAATCATAAACAAACGCACACGTATGTCTGGTTGATTGACATGATTTTCAGCAAACTACAGTACATTTTAGTGGTCACATGGCTTTAAATGGCCAACAAGACCCGCCTCATGTGCATTTGAACCAAT
>CM057259.1:25117370-25188755 GCA_029931835.1 Etheostoma nigrum
CAAAGAGACAATGAAAGTGCAGCTTCAAGAAAAAACAAAAAAACAATATCTACAGTGGGGTTCGAAAGTTTTGGCACCCCAGGTAAAAATGTGTATTAATGTGCATTAATGTACATAAACAAGCCAAAAAAAAGATGGAAAAATCTCCAAAAGGCATCAAATGACAGATAAAACATTCGTATAATATGTCACAAAAAGTTAGATTTTATTTCATAATTTACACTTTCAAAATAACAGAAAACAAGAAAATGACGTATGAAAAGTTTGGGCCCCCTGCAGAGTTTATACCTCGTACACCCCCCAGCATGGAAACGCTTCGTCTTTAATTCTCATTTGAGGTATCTTCGCCCATTCTTCCTTCCAAAAGTCTTCCAGTTCTTTGAGATTTCTGCTCCTTTAAGGTCTGTCCATAGATTTACATTATGTTGAGGTCAGGAGATTGTGAAGGCCATGGCAAAACCTTCAGTTTACGTCTCTTGATGTAATCCACCGTGGATTTTGAGGTGTGTTTAGGATCATTATCCATTTGTGGAAGCCATCCTCTCTTTAACTTCAGCTTTTTCACTGATGGCATCAAGTTAGCGTCCAAAATTTACTGAAATTTTATTGAATCTATTTTTCCTTCTACTTGTGAAATGTTCCCTGTGCCATGAGAACAGCTGATTGTATTCAGGGGGAGGTTTGCGAGCTTTTGGCTAATTCTGGGATTTGTAACCCATGTATATCATTAGTTTTATTAATTTGATCTGTCTTCTTCTTAAATAAACTGAACTGAGTTGAACTTTGACATTTAGTTTCTTCTTATTTTACAGATTTATTCTTTTTTATGACACTCTTATGACATCATACTTCAGTTTATCACAAACATTCAACATCAACACACATCTGGAGATACGTGGTTTTCATTGGACAAGAAGGGAAAAAACCTGAAAAGTAACTAGAAACTCCCCTTCAGAAAATGGTGTAGTGTTCTGGCGATGTTGTGCATCCATGTTTGGTTAAAACCTCGGCGCTCTGTATCGACCTCTCTTTCTTTCCCATGAGCTGATGTTTTTGAGGGATAACAGCTGATTCCCGTCCATGTTAATGTCTCCCATTCAGGTCTCAGCTCGCCGCCACAGGGGTCAGACCGTTCTCTTAATACATCCATGGGTCCGACCACTCTCACACGTTACACTTCTTCTACTTCTTTTTAATTGGGCCTTGCAACCAGAGAAGAAGAAGCTGCATACGTTGGCACAAAAAAGAAAGCCCAGGTCTGGTGTAGTGGTTATAGCCGGTGTGATTTTATTTTTTATTTTTCCTTTCAGTTTTCAACCCTATCCGTTTACTCAGTAACAATAGGATTTGTAATGTAGCAAAATACAATCCTTCATCTTAAAATCAAGTACATTTTAAAAACTACTTGAAAAATACACAACAAAACTGCTCAATACAGTAACGTAAGTAATGTACAGAGGTGGGTAGTAACGAGTTACATTTACTCCGCTACATTTACTTAAGTTTTTGAAAAAATTGTACTTCTAGTATGTCTTTTCCACCAAGGGAGTTCTGGTGCTGGTTCGGAGTCAGTGCCAAATATTGAACCGGTTCTTTGCTTTTCCACACAAATAAACCTGGCTCTGGGCCAAGAAAACGGGTTCCAACTCAGCACCAACTCAGCGCTGGTCTAGAGATAAGAACCGGTTACGTCAGGTGCTGGGAGCGGGTCCCGGTAGGCTTTTTGTCGGGAAAATTGGGACCGCCCCGGTCAAACCGGGACGTCTGTTCACCCTAACGGTGTTTTGCTTGACGCTACTGATGTTGCCTTCGCAAGCTAGCAAAAGATAATAATAAAAGTTAAATCATGCGAGATAATTATCTTTCTTCTTGAACGTGTCCTCGGTCCATAGCGGTCACAAATAGCTGTCAAGGCCTGTCTTTGAATTTCAGGGTGAATTTGTAAAGCCATGAGCAAAAGTTTCGCTATGTAGTCCTCCATTATTGTTGATTGTCATGACGCGTTGCTATGACAACGGAGGTACTTACAGTGACGTTGTAACGTAGCCTTGCTCTGGCTCTCAGGCTGTGGAAAATCGAGCTGGTTCTTAGATAATTGGCGAGTAGAACCAGCACCGAACTGGCTATAGCACCAGCCCAGAACCAGCACCTGGTTAGCCTTGGTGGAAAAGACATATAGGAGTAGTTTTAAATCACTATACTTGTACTTGAGTAGATTAGTGAAGAAGAAGCTGTACTCTTCCTCTGCTACATCCGGCTACAATGAGCTTGTTACTCTTCTTTTTACCTCATCAATTATGGTCATTCCCCACATGGCCCTGTGCTCCTGGGACCATCATCAGTTCGTTAATTCCTACCATAAACACTGTATTTCCAGTAGCTGGAGTGCTACCTTTGATAACTTATCCTATCCAGCTGTCATGGCGAGTTGAAGCGTTTTGTCCTGCAGAGCTGCTGAGCCGGGGGCCGGCGTCATGGAGCCGGGGTTGCGGGGGCTGCCCGTCTGCGGCTGGAGCGGAGGCCCTGAACCGGTCCACCACAACCTGGATGCCGGGCCAAGAGCTAGCTTTGCGGCAGCGGGAGCTTGAGTCAGAAATACTGCCCAGCGCGTCAGAGGCAGTGCGGTACCGAGGGTCGGTGATGCAGCGGCGGGGGACCGTGGGTTGCCTGCTATCGCCCGATGCAGTTTCCGTCTCTGCGCCGCTGCCCTTGATCCACGACAGCGGTAGAGGAACGCTGTGCTCAGCCGACGTCAACTCGACTGCGATCCCCCCGGTTGGTTTGAACCGGGAGCCAACGTTGCAGCGGGAGGCCATCACCACAACACCCGGAACAAAAGGACAGATTCCACACAAGGGCGGACGTAAGATTCGTAACCCAGTACTCAGAAAACATAAACAATTCAAATTTTTTAGGACACTTAATGAGGCAAGGACTGTTTGGGACCCGGTGTTTAAAAAGGGGGGGCTGTTTGGGGGTCATTTAAATGTACGCAGCTTGGTGCCAAAACGTGAACAGATTGAACATTTGTTATGTAATTCTAATGTTGATTTTATGGGTTTATCTGAAACATGGCTCACCAGCTCTTCACCTGAAGCTGCTGTGTCACTACCAGAATACCAAACTTTTAGGAAGGATAGGGGTCAAGGGAGGGGTGGGGGGGTTCTCATGTATGTTAAGAATAACTTGAAAAGCAATCTGATCAAATGGCCCAGTAACATCACACTGGAATGCGTTGGTGTAAATATCTCCCTTTCGAGAGAGATGTCTCTGACAGCTATCTGCATCTATCGCCCACCCACTGCTAAGCTGGACTTCTATGACCATCTTAAATCACTTCTTACAATATGTAATCATAAAAAAGAAATCCTCCTTTTTGGAGATTTTAATGTCAATTGGGATAACAAAACAGACAGAAAAAATCTCAAGTTTATAACCGATTACTTTAACCTCACTCAGATAATAGAACAACCCGCCAGAATCACACACCGCACTCACTCTAGAATTGACTTAGTTTTCACTAATAAACCGGAAAGGATTAAAAAATCCCACAACCTGTTAACTGGTCTCTCAGACCATAATGTAATTTTTTTTTCTAGAAAGGTAAAATGCTCAGAAAATCCATATCATATTTCAACCAACCACACTAGTAATATGTCAATTCCCAAGAACCAGCTTGAAAATGTGGACAGAGCTTTGAAAGATGTTGACTGGATAAGCTTTATGGAATGCGAGGATGTGGACGCTGGCAGTGACTTATTTCTCGCGAAAGTTAAAGAGGTTATCCTCTCTTTCTCCAGGAGAGGACGCCATGGGAGAAAGAAGTCCAACTCCCTCCCCTGGCTTAACCCTGCCTGTTTAAAGCTAATAAAGCAAAGGGATCAATTACTCCGAAAATCTATTAAGTCTGGACTTAATATAGACAGACTTAGTTTTACAAGAGCCAGAAATAAAGTGACGTCCGAATTACGAAAGGCTAAAGCAAACTTTTTCATTCAAATTATTAAAAATGCTGGAGGTAACGGTAAAAAAATATGGCAGACCCTAAATAAATTGACAGGGAAACAACCCAAGCAGGACTGTAAAGGCTTAGAATTAAAAATTAACAATCTGTTGGTGAGAGACCCAGTTGTTCTGGCACAAGAACTTAATTCCTTCTTTGTGAAATCAATAGTAGATTTGGTGAAACAGTTCCCATCTTCCGAGGGTTCTGATCAGCAGATTCCTTCTCTACCGGACAATAATCATCCCAAATTTTATATCCAAGAGATTACAGAATCAGAAGTCATTGATATCATTACGGCTCTGAATAATTCTAAAGCCGAGGATTAATATGGGCTTGACACTAGTTTTATAAAGTTACATAAAGAGGCTTTAGCGCCCCCCACTCATGCACTTGGTTAATTTATCTATAAAAACTTCAATTGTTCCTAAGGCGTGGAAATTGGCCTCAGTTATCCCAATATTTAAAGCTGGAGACAAATTTGACATGAACAATTATAGACCAATAAGCATTTTACCTGTAATTTCGAAAATTATTGAAAAATGGATAAGCAAACAAATCATTGAATTTCTCAGCAATAGTCAAACACCTTTCCATCCCGTGCAGTTTGGGTTCCGGCCACACCACTCAACTGAGACTGCATTGGCCGTGTTTATGGAAAAAATTAAATGTCAGCTAGATAAAAATGGATGTGTTGGTGCTGTATTTCTGGATTTGAAAAGAGCTTTTGATACCGTCAATCACAAAGTTCTGCTATCTAAATTGTCATATTTCAATTTTTCTGCTCAAACTATTAACTGGTTTCACTCTTACTTGTCTCACAGAGAACAATGCACTATGGTGGGCGGGGTTAGTTCTGCCTATATGGGTAATTCAGTAGGAGTCCCCCAAGGCTCCATACTGGGGCCCATTTTATTTTCTCTATATATTAATGACTTACCAGAATACTGTTTACATGTTAATGTCCAGCTTTACGCCGATGACACTGTAATTTTTACTAAAGCAAAAGATCCTGTGGAGGCAGCACATGTTCTCTCAACAGCTCTTACACACATACAAACATGGCTCAATAGATCGTGTCTTATTTTAAATGTAAAAAAAACTGTTTGCTTATACTTGTCAAAGCAATCTTCTACTGTTATGCCTGCTCAATCAGGGGTGATGCTGGGCACAGAAGAACTGGAAGTTGTTAATGAATGTAAATTTTTAGGTGTGATTATAGACTCTAGACTCTCTTTTAAAAACCATGTTAAAATGATATCCAAAAGAATCAAATTCAATCTTCATAATTTTAAACAAATCAGAGGATCTCTATCAGATTCAGCTGCTCTAATGTTTTTGCATTCAATGATACTTTCAGATGTGAACTATTGCATCACCAGCTGGTCTATGTCGGGTACTACTACCCTAAAACCAGTTGAGCTTCTGTACAAGAAGGCGCTTAAGATTCTGGATAAAAAACCTTTCTCTTATCATCATTGCAATATCTTAGAGAAATATAACTTACTGAGTTTTGATAGTTATTGTAAATTTTCCTATTTGTGCTTAATTTATAAAGTACTTCATGGCCTGGCACCACCTCCACTGTTGGAGTTTATTAAATACAGACACTCTCGGATCACCAGAGCTGTTGTAAACGGGGACTGTGAGGTTCCTTTTAGAAAAACCTCCTTCAGCCATAATGCACTATCTATTAAAGGCAGTGCATTATGGAACACACTTCCTCCGACTATAAGAGAACGGCCCACTTTGGCCTCCTTTAAGAGCCAGGTAAAGCTGTGGCTTAGAGCTAACCAAACATGTGATCACCGCTAACTTGTGTTTACATTTTGTTTTTGTTGTCTTGTTTTTTTTTTTTTTTTTACTACTGAATTGTCCTGTTTTTTCTTTTCTTTTTTTTCTTTATTTATTTAATTTGTTTTTTTTCTCTTTTTTTTCTTTTTGTTTTTATATGCTAAATGTTATTATCCTATGTCTGTTTTTACTGTAACCCTAACCTGCCTATTGGACTGCAGATGGAAATTAGCCCTCGGGCTACAGTCTGGCACATTTACGTGTACTGTCGTGCATGTTCATTAATGTGCACTGTCCTGAATTAATAAATAAATAAATAAATACCTCTTTGGTATTCTACGTGTCATTGTTTTTATCCCCGTGTACGTCTCATTTTAATGTTTTATTTTGACAGAGAGAGAGACTTCCGCTGAAGGCTCTACCACGTGACTGTGTTTCACCAATCAAACGGCGTTGGGCAGTCTCGTCACGCGACCATACTCGATCTCAGCGGCGGCCGCGGGACGTGTTAGCTTGACAGTTGTAGCAAAACAAATGTTAGAATCAACCGTCGCCAAGGCAACGCAGACCAGGAGGAACACCCCCGGCCTTCTGTGTCGACCACATGTTGTATTTGTCTGGTGTTGTATTCTGTCTATTTATTGTTTCATGTCAATGTCCAGCACTTTGGTCAACCTGGTTGTTTTAAATGTGCTTTAGAAATAAAGTTTGATTGATTGATTGATTGATTGACCAAAACAAACGGACATTTCAGCTTTCAAAATCTCAACATCTAACTTAAGAAAACATGTAGCAGCTATTTCTGTTTTTGCTGTCGATGGGCGAAAGTTTGTCTTTTACACGTTTTGAACATTTCCATATATATATATATATATATATATATATATATATATATATATATATATATATATAAATAATCCATCCAAATTTGATGTTTAAGTCTCTTCACTTAAGCTATTTTGTAATTAAATTAATTGTAATTTATTTTATTGATTGGATTAACTATAATTTGCCTAAAGATGATTATTTTGTATTTTTGTCGGTCTGGTTGATGCTTGTGTTAAGAAATAAATCAGACGTTACTCAACAGTCACTACTTGTAGTTTTTTCATTAAGGACTTTTTTACTCTTACTCAAGTAATTATTTGGATGACTACTTTTACTTGAGTCATATTATTCTGAAGTAACAGCACTTTTACTTGAGTACAATTTTTGGCTACTCTACCCACCTCTGGTAATGTATTTCCTTATTTTCCATGTCTGCCAATACCTCACTGTCAAGTGTGTATTAAATGTACCAAACTGAGTGAACAATGTGAATTTCCCCTCACCGGATATACAGTGCCTTGCGAAAGTATTCGGCCCCCTTGAACTTTTCAACCTTTTGACACATTTCAGGCTTCAAACATAGAGATATAAACTTGTTATTTTTTGTGAAGAATCACCAACAAGTGGGACACAATTGTGAAGTGGAACGAAATCTATTGGATATTTTAAACTTTTTTAGCAAATAAAAAACTGAAAAGTGGTGCGTGCAGCCTGGAGCGTCCCATGTCATCCGTCCCGTCTCATGCGGTCCCGTCTCATGCCGAGGTGTGTCCAACGGTAAATTCAGAGGGTCAAAAACACGAAATCGCGATTAATTTTCCAGACGGGTAAATTCGTGACCACATTTGTTGAAATCAATTGAAAAACGTTAAAAACTGTTAAAGTAACAGTTTACATACATATAGTTTGCTGATTTCTGAATGTTATGGTTGTGTTGACAAGATAAATGTCTGGAATAAAATAAGCCTGCGTCAACTATCATGCTAATTAATAAAATACTTTTAATATACATATATATATATATATATATATATATTTTTTTTTTTTTTTTGACTAAACAGTAACGGCAATCATACAAATGAATAAAATAATTTTGAAAAATATGTCTACAAGATAAATGCAGACTATCATACTGATGAATAAAAACACTTAAAATATATGTTCGTCTATAAAATAAATGCAGATTATAGGCAAACTAAAAAAATCCTTCTGCCATCCCCGAGTTTCTACTTTTCAAAATAAAAGATCGCATCTGGATTAAAATACGATCTCTCTTACTTTTCAAAGTAAAAGCTCGCGTCAACTATGATGCTAATGAATAAAATATTTGGTGTTTTTTTAAATATTTAAAAATATATGTCCGTCTCTAAAATAAATGCAGATTATAGGCAAACTAAAAAATCCTTAAAAGGTTTTTTTTTCCCGACAGAGGTCAAGCATTTGGTTTTGGTTTTAATTTTTTCCCCTTTTCATACAATACAACACAAAATACAATACAGCACAAAATATAACCATGTAAATGTAAATAATCACTACTTTTAGCGTGTATAGAGCAGCATATCTCCACCAGATTCCATGTAAATAATCACTACTTTTAGCGTGTATAGAGCAGCATATCTCCACCAGACTCCATGTAAATAATCAGTGATTTTAGCGTGTATAGAGCAGCATATCTCCACCAGACTCCATGTAAATAACCACTACTTTTAGCGTGTATAGAGCAGCATATCTCCACCAGACTCCATGTAAATAATCACTACTTTTAGCATGTATAGAGCAGCATATCTCCACCAGACTCCATGTAAATAATCACTACTTTTAGCGTGTATAGAGCAGCATATCTCCACCAGACTCCATGTAAATAATCACTACTTTTAGTGTGTATAGAGCAGCATATCTCCACCAGACTCCATGTAAATAATCACTACTTTTAGCGTGTATAGAGCAGCAGATCTCCACCAGACTCCATGTAAATAATCACTACTTTTAGCGTGTATAGAGCAGCATATCTCCACCAGACTCCATGTAAATAATCACTACTTTTAGTGTGTATAGAGCAGCATATCTCCACCAGACTCCATGTAAATAATCACTACTTTTAGCGTGTATTGAGCAGCATATCTCCACATTTATTCCAGCTTGAATGTGTGATACACCCTTAAGGGATAACATAATAACCAGCGTAGCGTTTAGTACGAATTTCACATTTTATTGGTAAGCAATACTAACGCAGCGGGGGAACAAAGAAAGCGGAACCAATGTGCGGGTATCGGTACACCACGGGGCCCAGGTGACGGACACTTTCCTCCTCTTTGGAGACGAGGATGGCGGTTTGTTTTCTCTCTCACTGATGCCGTAATTCTGCTTTCCAGGTTGGTACTCGGTAAAAATGACAACAGCCGGTTTCCTTCTGCCGTGTGTATGGTGTACTGAAGCTGTGGTGGGTTAGTTATGGAGTTTATGATGTGGAAAGGCGAGCTAAAGAGCCGCATTTGGAACCGCGGGAAACGGGTTTGGTAAACAATAGAGCTAGCGGCTAGCTAAAAGGTGTGTATCGGGGTGGTATCATAGACAGGTAAAGAAATGGACCAACAGGTCCCGTTGTTTCCATGGAGACCAGTGAAGTCTATTAGAAGCTCTTTCCCGGTGATGCTGAGCTGAACATACGGAGAGGTAGGTATATGTTAGGAGATAACATAGGTACAGGCTAATTACTGCTAGCTAACATGCTAGTTAACATTAACATAGACACAGGCTAATTACTGTCTAGCTAACATTAACATAGGTACAGGCTAATTACAGCTAACTAACATGCTAGTTAACATTAACATAGACACAGGCTAATCACTGCTAACTAACATGCTAAGTTAACATTAACATAGGCACAGGCTAATTACTGCTAACTAACATGCTAGTTAACATTAACATAGGCACAGGCTAATTACTGCTAACTAACATGCTAGTTAATATTAACATAGGTACAGGCTAATTACTGCTAACTAACATGCTAGTTAACATTAACATAGATACAGGCTAATTACTGCTAGCTAACATGCTAGTTAACATTAACATAGACACAGGCTAATTACTGCTAACTAACATGCTAGTTAACATTAACATAGACACAGGCTAATTACTGCTAACTAACATGCTAGTTAGCATTAACATAGATACAGGCTAATTACTGCTAACTAACATGCTAGTTAGCATAGGGTTGTGTGTGTGATTCTGGGTGCTGGTGCTTCCATTCCCTGGTAATGAGTTATTTTGTGGTTTTTAACGTCTCCTGACAGGATTGTTAATGTTAAAATGTTGTTTAACTCTTAAAGGGGAGTTCCTCCTAAAAGTTGTACAGAGTATTAGTAAAGGAATGTATTATAAGTTGAACTATTATCCCCAGGTGTATGATGGCTCATGTTTTGACTCTGAAGTCGTTTGAATATTTATTTCCAGCCAAAGAGGGTTTATGATTTCCATGATGACATTAGTATAATGGAGGAGTTTTGGAGGTAGAAAGAAGAGACATATATTATTGAAACGGTACAGTAAGGGTGATATTTATTTTGGGAAGGACGAGACTATTTCTGGGAATTTGAGTGAGGAAGATTTTGCCCACTGAAAAATGGGGAGTAAAGAAAATGGTGTTACGGTTCTTAAATTGAAGTGAAACATGTTTCCACGAGGGGAATGTTGTTGTTGAGGACTGTTTTATGCTTTTGTGTTTGGGAGAATTTGTAATAAACAGAGATTTGGAGACGAGGACGGCGGTTCGTTCTCTCACTCACTGACTCCGTGATTCTACTTTCCAGGGTTTCTCCTATGAGAGTTAAGTAGTGAACCCCAATCAAGAAAAATCATTTGTTACCCCGGTTACTCGATTTGAAACCACCCCCTTGGGGCAGACGTCAAGCTGGCGACCGGAGCAGGAAAGGAGGAGGAAGAGGAGGAGCCTGCAGCAGTGAAGGAGGAGGAGGAGGAGGAGCCTGCAGCAGTGAAGGAGGAAGAGGAGGAGCAGCCTGCAGCAGTGAAGGAGGAAGAGGAGGAGCAGCCTGCAGCAGTGAATGAGGAAGAGGAGGAGCAGCCTGCAGCAGTGAAGGAGGAAGAGGAGGAGCAGCCTGCAGCAGTGAAGGAGGAGGAAGAAGAGCCTGCAGCAGTGAAGGAGGAAGAGGAGGAGGAGCCTGCAGCAGTGAAGGAAGAAGAGGAGGAGGAGGAGCCTGCAGCAGTGAAGGAAGAAGAGGAGGAGGAGCTTGCAGCAGTGAAGGAGGAAGAGGAGGAGGAGCCTGCAGCAGTGAAGGAGGAAGAGGAGGAGTATGTGGTGGAGAAGGTTTTGGACCGCAGAGTGGTGAAGGGAAGAGTAGAGTTTCTGCTGAAATGGAAGGGGTTCTCAGAGTAAGTATGAGTTTAGAATATTAATAATTGGTGATTTTGGTCCATATACACACACACACATTTTCAACAGCATAATTTTTGTCATTTTCAAAGTTGAAGGTTTGGTATTTTGACACTAAGGTGCAGACCCGCAAATAACTTTACAACATGGCAACAGATTAAAGGAATAATCCAAATTAGCAGCTAGAGTGAGAATGTATTTCCTAAAAAACAAAGTGTGAGGAGATGTTCTTCTGTCTGCACTCACCTTTCCAGTGAGGATAACACATGGGAGCCGCAAGACAACCTGGACCTGGACCTTATCACCGAGTACCTACAGAGACACCAGGAGGAGGAGGAGGAGGAGGAGGAGGAGGAGGAGGAGGAGGGCCAGAAGAAAGGTGTCAGGGAGGCCTCGGGAGACTCAGAGGAGCGAAGGAGCAAGAGGAAGAAGGAGGAGGTGAGTGAAGGAAAGAGGTTACTCCAGACTGAAGAGACCAGGAATCTAATCTCAATATTAATGAATGCACACAGACGCTTTCACTAATGTCTTTTAGGATTTTTATATAAATGACTCTCGACTTTGCGATATGCACATGTATATACATACATGTCTAGTAGTCGGGCTGCAATGGATCACCAACCTCACGGCTCGGTTTTCCTTTATCATTCCTTTCCCGTTTCCAGACTTGTTGAAGAAGTGAAGAACGGAAGTTAAAACTATTCTGTAGCTTGCTGAACTGTCATGGGTCTTAGGCTGAATCCCATTTCTCCATCTTACCCTTACCCCTTGGCCCTTGAAACCAAGGGGTAAGGGGTAGGGGTGAAAACATCCCCCTATGAAATGGGACACCACTTGGTTACATCACCATACAGTATTGATCACAAACTTCCAACATGCAATACATGTGCATACACATGTATCATGTAAACATACATATACACCCTGTATACATGGTGTGTTGTACATCTGTTCTAGTTATCACCGTTTTGAATGTCATTGATGTTCAGAAAAACAAAGATCTGTCTTTATTGCCGATAAATTAAACATAACAAGCAAAAACATTACATAAAATGATGTTACAGAACCATTATCAACTATTAAAACCATAACTAACATGTCACACACATAAAAAAGCACTCCAATGTGTAAAACTAAAAAAATACACACAAGACCACAAACAAATACATGAATTAGGAAACTTCTGCTCGTTTTCTGCCCCAAAGTGGATGTCCTACTGTGTGATACAGGACGGTGTAAAGCCAAGGGGAAGGGGAAGGGGTAAGATAGAGAAATGAGATTCAGCCTTACTGCCTGGTTATCTTCAATAAGTGTTCTGCTACCATGTGGAAGGTTAGCCCGTGTTAGAGAGAGAGAGAGAGAGATTATTGCCTAATCTGGATCTGGTCTCATCATTGAGCATCTGATTGGAAGACCTCAGTTCCTCGACAGGAGTGATGTGGAACAGCTCCGAAAAATAAGAAGGCAACAACCCATTTAAAATCTTGAGAAATATGCTTTTAATGGAGCGTGGCCAAAACAGGTGTGATGTGGTCCCGCTTTTTGGTCCCGGGTTAAAAGTGGAGCTGCTGTGTTCTGGACTAACTAACCAACGGAGGGATGAGTGATCTAATCAACACAAAGAGTTACAGTAGTCTAATCCAGACGTAATAATGCATATATGACCTGATATATGATACACAGGCACTAAAATGTTCAACACAACCTAAGAGGGGTGGGAATCACCAGAGGCACCACGATACGATATTATCACCATACTTGGGTCACGATACCATATTATTGTGATTTTAAACATTCTGCGATATATTTCAATTTATTAGCTTTTTTTCCAATTTCATTATTTTGCCCCCAAAAGGACAACGTTGTCAGGATCTGTTTGTTCATCTCACAGGAACTTTATTGCTGTAAAATGCGACTGTTAGGCTGACTAACTAACCAACACTGTCATGAATATGTTATAAATGTTGTATACACCTGGCAAACTGAACTGTTTGCATATAATTAAGGTGGACTAGACTGTAATACCTATGCACTGCTGTTCTACTACAGGTAGATTTTTCCAATGCAACTTCAGCCCTTCAGCCCCGAGGGAATTAGAAAGGCAATAACTGTTAAATTTAAAATCAAACATTAAAGGTTCAGTAGGTAACTTTTGTAAAAATGTAAAAAAACTGCCTATTTGTTAAAACTGTCACTATGTCCTGACAGTAGAATATGAGACAGATAATCTGTGAAAAAATCAAGCTCCTATGGCTCCTCCCTGTGTCCCTGCAGAAATGCACCGCCGGTTTAGCATTAGCTTTACCGTCCTCAGCTAACGCTAACTCTGGATGGTGGTGTGTGAGAAGAGCCCTCATGTTGGTATGAGTATTTTATTTGCAAATCCCATGTCTCATATCCATCTCAATTGTCCCCTCCTTGTTAAAAAAATTTTAAAAAAATGATTTAAACGCAGACGGTGCATTTCTGATTTCTTTCTCTGATGCTGCCATGTTTGTTTTATCTACGTCCTCCTGCACGCTGACAGCCCCCCCCCCCCATCCCCCCGCTGACCTCACCAGAAAACATCAGCGCAATCTGGTGGACTGAATAAGCAATTGATTTGATTATTCTACCACCAAAAAGTTAAATTCTCATGTGCAATTTAATTTAAATAATAAAAGATACTTGGCGTCTGTGTATCTATACAACTATACAGCCACGGGAAATATCGCAATACTTTGCTGGATCGATTTTTGTTATTGTCATTGAGACGGAGAATATTCTGATCCAACCATATTTTCAGATCCCTCAGGCAGTTCAGCAAAGGCTGAAGTGTGTCCTCATCACTGATTTTTACAGGCAAATAGATTTGTACGTTGTCTGCAAAACAATGGAAGGAAATGTTATGTTTTTTAAAAATGGACCCTATTCTATCGTTATTAGCATGCTGCTGGTGGTCTTGCAATGGGATTAACTGTCCTAAAAAAAACGTAAAAACAACAGGGCGACGCTGCTGTGAAAGCTCCCGAACATCATATATTAGATTCTGGTTGTTCCTCCTCTCCGCAGCAGGATCCTGTGCTCTTTGTCTTCATAACGGAGCTAGCTAACCAGAGCTAACCGCTTACCGAAGCTAATGGTTGCTAAACAAGCTTTCAGTTCTTCCTGCCTGTATCCATTAATTGTATTCATGGACCCGAGCCCGAATAAAAGTCTTATCTATTCTAGGGCTGTAATCAACCAAAGAAAATGTTGTTGTGAAATTTTCAACTAAAAATCGACTGGGGAGGGTGCGGAGGGTCGAAAAAAATTTCAAGATTAAATAACTGTACTTGTGCTTGTAGGCTATTTGCAGTATATTTAATCATTTTTTAACTAATTATTTTGCACTAAAATGACACTCGTCTGTCGGCTCTGACAGCGCTGCATCAGCGCTCTGGGCATGTCCTCGCACGGAGCGCTGAACACACGGAGGAGGTTAGGGTCTCTTCATGTCTCCGTGTCTCTATGTCCTCGCATGGAGACACGAATAGACTGTTAGTTTAAAGCTTTTACTTTTACTCTTACTCGTGCTGGCGCTGCATATCCTGAGCAATAAAGTCAACAATTCCTTCTGTGATATTTTTGCATTTGGATGATAGAGGCTTAACATCCAGCGGGGTCTGGGGGGTCTGGGTGTGTCCAGGGGGTCCGGGGAACGCTACCGTGGTTGCGGGTGGGTTCGCTGGTAGTTATAAAACCATTATTAGACTATGAAATATGCCAATTCTGATATGTTCAGATAGCCTACTCAAAACAGACAGGGCAACCTAACGCAGACAGGTTAGCTTACCGTTTTTAGGTGATACGCCATGTTTGTAGTCCAGCTGCGATATGCAAAATGTTTCTTGCAAACTTTGCATTCAACTTTTTTCCGTTATTTATTTTTGTAAAATGCTGCCACACTGCCGATGTCTTGGACATGGTAGAGGAGGACTGACTGGAAACTAAACACTCACAGTTACATAAATATTCAGCAAACCACTAAAACAAGGCTTTCTAGTTCTTTCTTCAATCTGTCCCCAGTGGGTCGGGCTAATCCAAAAAAGAGAAAACAAGGGGGGTGTTCTGAAGACAGACTGTTACCTGTGAAACAGGGGTGCTCTGTAAACACCCCCATTAGCAATTAGTGCTATCCACCCATAGACCGTAATGGTCCATACTTCTACCTGATGAAATAACACGGCAAAAAAATCGACCAATCAGAATTTTGGTCAAGCCAGAACGTATCGACCAATAAATAGACTAGTCGACTGGGAGATTACAGCCCTAATCTATTCTTAACTCTTTTATTAAATTGGCGGTAAAAGTTTTAACTACATCTCAGAGTTTGAATGACAGAAATCTGCTCAGATGAGAACTTAATGAGTGCAACAGATTTTTTAGCAAATGACTGAAAGCAGCAGAACTGAGTAGGCTACAGTTTAATATGTGTTTTTATTACAAGTTATATCGTTATCTTGATATTCAACAACGTTAAGGCATATCACATATTTTCCTGATATCGTGTAGCACTAATAACTACCCTGAAATATTTGGATGCTGCATAGTGTCACAATATTTTCATCTGTATTTATGTCATCTTTTAGTCTAACTTGTTTAATACGTAAATAGTTTTTCTTTCTAAATGATCTGATAACGTTGTGGAGCCGTTGTTTTCACTTTGATTCAACTAGTTTATAACTGTACCCATTATTATTAAACCTAACCATCACGCACCGCCCCCCCACACACCCCCACCAGTAACATTTCTAACTCAAGGTTAAACTGAAGAGAGTGTGCAAAGGATTTAGTTTTTAAATTGCCAATCATTTAAATTGGGAAACTTCCCTGAAAAAATTTAGAATATTTCTGAACTTATAAAAGTTATGAGCACTACGTTTACTTCCATAATAACGTCTGCAATAACGTCATAATGTCTGCAACCGGCACATATTTTCCTTCATTTTGTCATAAATTATTGTATGAAGAGTGAGAGCAAGTCCAGGGTTTAAGAAGGCTGTTCACTAACTCTCCCTCTGTCCTTCGCTTTGTTTGTCTGTTGCTATAGAAACAGAGAAGAGGAGAGGAACCAAAATGGCACCACTGTCAACACTGTGACAAATCCTTCACAACATCTGGAACTTTAAAAATTCACCAGAGAGTTCACACTGGAGAGAATCTACACAGCTGTGATCAATGTGGTAAAACCTTTATAAGGAGGGGTAGTCTAGTAATCCACCGACGTGTTCACACCAGAGAGAAACTGTACAGCTGTGATCTATGTGGTAAAAACCTTTTTAGGAGGGATAGCCTAGTAATCCACCGACGTGCTCACACCGGAGAGAAACCGTACAGCTGTGATCTATGTGGTAAAACCTTTTCTAGGAGGTATCACCTAGTAGTCCACCGACGTGTTCACACCGGAGTGAAACCGTACCGGTGTGAGGAATGTGGCAAAACCTTTACTAATAATAGTGGCTTGAAATCTCACCAGCGCATTCACAGTGGAGAGAAGCCGTACAGCTGTGATCAATGTGGGGCAGCTTTCAAACGACAGAATAACCTAAAATCACATCAACGCGTTCACACTGGAGAGAATCTACACAGCTGTGATCTATGTGGTCAATCCTTTTCTAGGAGGAGTAGCCTAGTAGTCCACCGACGTGTTCACACCGGAGAGAAACCATACCGGTGTGAACAATGTGGCAAAACCTTTACTAATAATAATAGCTTTAAATGTCACCAGCGCATTCACACTGGAGAGAATCTACACAGCTGTGATCTATGTGGGGCAGCTTTCACATTACAGAGTAACCTAAAATTACATCAACACATTCACACTGGAGAGAGGCGTTACAGCTGTGATCTATGTGGTCAAACCTTTATTAGGAGGGCGAGCCTAGTAATCCACCGACGTGTTCACACCGGAGAGAGACCGTACCGGTGTGAACAATGTGGCAAAACTTTTACTAATAATAGTGGTTTTAAAGCTCACCAGCGCAGACACACTGGAGAGAAGTCGTACTGCTGTGATCTATGTGGTAAAGCCTTTCTTCAAAGTATTGACTTTAAAAGACATCAGCTCGTTCACACTGGAGAGAAGCCGTACAGCTGTGAACACTGTGGGCAAATGTTTTCTCAGAGTAGTAGCCTTAAAAATCATCAACGCAATCTCACTGGAGAGAAGCCATACTCGTGTGAACAATGTGGGAAAATGTTTTCTGGGAGTAGTTGCCTTAAATCTCACCAGCGTATTCACACTGGAGAGAAGCGGTACTCATGTAAACAATGTGGGAAAATGTTTTCTGAGAGTAATAACCTTAAAAAACATCAACGCATTCACACTCGAGAGAAGCCAAAATAGTCTGAACAAGTACATTAGCTTTAAATAAGCAAAGAGACAGATGAAAGTGCAGCGTCAAGGAAAAACAAACAGTAACTAAATATCTATCTAGATTGATATGTGTGTTTATGTTAATTTAATCAAGTATCCTGAATTATAAATTAGGACTGAACGATTATGGCCAAGATGATAATCACGATTATTTGATTTGATTTTAACCACCAGTATAGTCACATAGACTATTTATAACTACATTCCTCTTATGTTGAAGTTGTACATACATACAGCTGCAAAACATGAAAATTATCTGAAAAAAAAGCTTAGGATATGTATATATGTTTTTTAAATGTATCTCTGTGAAAGCTCCTTTACTTTTTTCCAACAACAACAGATTAAAATTGCTGGGAGAGGGGGTGCGATGGACGTACTAACAGAGAGACAGCTGAGTCACTATGAATGGGTTCAGGAGCTCCGTCTCACGCTGTTACTCTACCAACTGAAGTCAGTTGCATTCAATAACTTCTTCTGTGTTTGTTGCCGTGGCGAGCGCAATAGCAGAGTTACCAGCGGAAACACTGGTACAAATACAGGTTTGTGTCTCATGCTGAACCCTTGTGTTGTCCTCGGGTCAAAATTGAAAAAAAAAGTCTTTATCAGAAGTGTCTTTCAAACTAATTTTCAGAAAAATTGTTCCACACAACAAGTAAAATAAATGATCAGCCCACTGTCTTTAAATTTGGATGTATTATTCAATGTTCTAGTATTAAAAAACTTTTTCTTATGAAAGACCATTGAAAAAAGTGACTAAAATGTGTAAAAAAAAGCTTCAAAAAGGGAGGGGGGAAATCCAAACACAGGCACGGCTTTACAGAAGAAATGGGTCATAAACCATATCGATTTGCTTAGTTTGTGGAGAGGCAGCGGATGCGAGGACATTAGGTGCAACGGTGCGACCTGTGAAAATGTTAGCCACACCCTAGAGCCTTGTAAGCTAACAGACATCAACTAGCACCCTAGAGCCCTGTGAGCTAACAGACACTAACTAGCACCCCAGAGCCCTGTGAGCTAACAGACACCAACTAGCACCCTAGAGCCCTGTGAGCTAACAGACACTAACTAGCACCCTAGAGCCCTGTGAGCTAACAGACACCAACTAGCACCCTAGAGCCCTGTGAGCTAACAGACACTAACTAGCACCCCAGAGCCCTGTGAGCTAACAGACACCAACTAGCACCCTAGAGCCCTGTGAGCTAACAGACACCAACTAGCACCCTAGAGCCCTGTGAGCTAACAGACACTAACTAGCACCCTAGAGCCCTGTGAGCTAACAGACACCAACTAGCACCCTAGAGCCCTGTGAGCTAACAGACACCGACTAGCACCCTAGAGCCCTGTGACCTAACAGACTGGTCACTGCTGTTGTCTGAAAAACAAAACAGACGGACAGATTAGACATTCGTATAATATGTCACAAAAAGTTAGATTTTATTTCCATAATTTACACTTTCAAAATAACTGAAAACAAAAAAAATGACGTCTGCAAAAGTTTGGGCACCCTGCAGAGTTTATACCTTGTAGAGATTGTGAAAGCCATGGCAAAACCTTCAGTTTACGCCTCTTGATGTAATCCACCGTGGATTTTGAGGTGTGTTTAGGATCATTATCCATTTGTAGAAGCCATCCTCTCTTTAACTTCAGCTTTTTCACAGATGGCATCAAGTTAGCGTCCAAAATTTGCTGAAATTTTATTGAATCCATTTTTCCTTCTTCTCGTGAAATGTTCCCTGTGCCATGAGAACAGCTGATTGGATTAGGGGGGGGGGGGGAGGTTTGCGAGCTTTTGGCTAATTCTGGGATTTGTAACCCATGTATAATCATTTATTTTATTAATTTGATCTGTCTTCTTCTTAAATAAACTGAACTGAGTTGAACATTTAGTTTCTTCTTATTTTACAGATTTATTCTTTTTTATTACACTCTTATAACATCATACTTCAGTTTATCAGAAGGGAAAAACTTGAAAAGTAACTAGAAACTCCCCTTCAGAAAATGGCGTAGTGTTGTGGCGATGTTGTGCATCCATGTTTGGTTAAAACCTCGGCGCTCTGTATCGACCTCTCTTTCTTTCCCATGAGCTGATGTTTTTGAGGGATAACAGCTGATTCCCGTCCATGTTGATGTCTCCCATTCAGGTCTCAGCTCGCCGCCACAGGGGTCAGACCGTTCTCTTAATACATCCATGGGTCCGACCACTCCCACACGTTACACTTCTTCTTCTTTCTAATTACGCCTTGCAACCAGAGAAGAAGAAGCTGCATACGTTGGCACAAAAAAGAAACCCCAGGTCTGGTGTAGTGGTTATAGATGGTGTGATTTTTATTTTTCTACCTTTCAGTTTTCATTAGTAAACTTCTTTTTACTCAGTAACGATAGGATTTGTAACGTAGCATAATAAAATCATTCCCCTTAAAATCAAGTACATTTTAAAAACTACTTGAAAAATACACAACAAAACTGCTCAATACAGTAACGTAAGTAATGTATTTTCCTTATTTTCCGCCTCTGCCAATACCTCACTGTCAAGTGTGTATTAAATGTACCAAACTGAGACAATGTGGATTTCCCCTCACCGGATATACGTATAAAGGGATGTCTTTCTTCTACATCTGTGTTACTTCTTAACATTAATAGAATAATTCTACAACGTATGAATTTCTGGTGTCGATGTGCATTTGATCCGATGACGCCGTGACATCTTCAAAAACTTCAGAGTCAGAGAGACGTCAGAACCAGTCCAACCTGTTCCCAGACCCAGTCAGTGTGAGAGAAGTCCCCCATCAGGAATCTTTTAGTTTGCCTATTTATTTAAGAGACGGATATATATATTTTTAAATATTAAAAAAATATATATTTCAAGTATTTTATTTATTAGCATGATAGTTGATGTGAGCTTTTACTTTGAAATGTAAGAGAGCTAGCCTATTGTTTAAAGTATTTTATTCCAGATGCAAACTTTTATTTTGAAAAGTAGAAGCTCGGGGAAGGCACCAGGCGAGATGGCAGAAGGATTTTTTTAGTTTGCCTATAATCTGCTTTTATTTTATAGAGGGACATAGGCCTATATTTTAAGTGTTGTATTCATCAGTATGATAGTCTGCATTTATTTCACAGACACATTTTTTATGTATTTGATTCATTAGTATGATTACTGTTAGTTAAAAAGAAACACCAAATATTTCAAGTATTTTATTCATTAGCATGATAGTTGACACAAGCTTTTACTTAAAAGTAGGCTGAGAGATATTTCTGAGAGTATTTTATTTTGTAAAGTAGAAGCTCGGGGACGGCACCAGGCGGGACGGTATGACATGGGACGCTCCAGGCTGCAGCCTCTCTCTTGGACCCAGTCAGTGTGAGAGAAGTCCCCCATCAGATGATGGAGTTCTACTATTTGTCCCCTAGATGGTGCTAACTGACCATCTAATGAGCTAAAGATCAGCAACTTATACAGCAGCAGGTATCTCTCCAAGAGAAAATAAAATGGGCCCCAGTATGGAGCCTTGGGGGACTCCTACTGAACAACCCGTATAGGCAGAACTAACCCCGCCCACCACAGTGCATTGTTCTCTGTGAGACAAGTATGAGTGAAACCAGTTAATAGTTTGAGCAGAAAAATTGAAACGTGACCATTTAGACAGCAGCACTTTTGTGATTGACTGTATCAAAAGTTATTTTCAAAGCCAGAGAATACAGCACCACCACATCCATTTTTATCTAGCTGACATTTGTTCCGTAAACATGGGAAATGCAGTCTCGGTTGAGTGGTGTGAACCCAAACTGCACGGGATGCAGTGACGTGCAGTTTGGGTAGGCAAGCTAGGCACGGCCTACCCTGCCAAAATTCAAGCATAAAAATGTTTATTAAGTACATTTATTTAATAAACTTGTATTTGTATTTTTACTGTTTATTCTTGTGATTTATATGTGTGTTATTCCAATTATTTAGACGGTACGATGACAAATGTTGCAGTTACGCATAATCAAATAGAAAAAAAGGTAGAATAAGCTAATAATGCCTTTACTGTCCGTTCAAGCGATAAACCAATGTTGCGCGTGCGCACTTCGATCCTGTATTCTTTAACATGTACGGCAAAAAGCACAACTCTGCTGTAATCATCTCCGTTACATATCAAACATGGACCAATTAAAATAGATATTACTGGCCCTTTGCGTAGCTGACGTCATTACACCAGCTACGCTGTAAGACCAGTCCCCGCGAAATTCAAAGTCAAAATGACAGCAGCGGAGTCCGCCGATATCACAGCGGTGAGGAACTCCTCTAAACTCGATTTTAATTCAAAAAAGAACTAAAAGCTAGATGGAGGTCTACGCCAGCCTTAGATGGACTACTGCAGCAAAAGGGACAAAAACTCGTCCGATCGTTTCAAACTGACTGGTTTGGAAGAAAAGATGTGGCTACGGCTGGACCTCTACGGGGTCCTGGGATCTGAACAGTCAGCGGCTGGACCTCTACGGGGTCATGGGATCTGAACAGTCAGCGGCGGGACCTCTACAGGGTCCTGGGATCTGAACAGTCAGCGGCGGGACCTCTACGGGGTCCTGGGATCTGAACAGTCAGCGGCGGGACTTCTACGGGGTCCTGGGATCTGAACAGTCAGCGGCGGGACCTCTACGGGGTCCTGGGATCTGAACAATCAGCGGCGGGACCTCTACGGGTTCCTGGGATCTGAACAATCAGCGGCGGGACCTCTACGGGGTCCTGGGATCTGAACAACCTGCCCACAGCTTTAACCACGCATGAAAACCGTCAGCTCATATAATACCGGAACTACAGCTTCGCACATCCTCCACCCTGAAACGGATCCAAACATCCAGTCGGAACCGGACCGGGCCAGCACGTCTTCCAGCCCTCGCCATTCGGTCAGAGAGTCAGAGACTATGCAGACTGAAGCCGTAAAGACGAGTTTTACAACGCAATGATCGACGTCTTCGAAAGGAAAGAGCGTCGGATGGATTTTATGTACCAATAATCTACCGATTGGTGAGTCAGGAACTGTTTTGGGTTTAGTGTGATTGAACCGATGCTGCTAGCCATCTGCCTTCATATTCAGAGCAGTGTGTGTTTTCATTGTTGCTGACTGGGACTGACAAACAGAATTGGCCGCTGTGCAATAATTAGAACAAAGATGGTTTCATAACTTGCATTCTGATGCTGGACATTAGTGTGTGTGTGTGCGTGCGTGCGTGCGTCCGTCCGTCCCAGAGTATTTGTCTGAAATTTTAACTTTGCGGGAACGCAACCGGTCATTGCGGTCTTCAAATCAGCGAATTTTAGAAATCCCAATGTCCAGGTATAAATGGGGGGGGGGGGGAGAATCAGGCTTGCGGTTGCTGCCCCGAGACTCTGGAACAACCCCCCCCCCCCCCCACCAATATTTACTCTGTTACAGATGTCGCTCTTTTTAGGTCCAAACTCCAAACATATGTGAGTCTGGCTTTTAATACGTAGCAGTAGTGTGACAACTTCATTCTTTTTTTTCTTTGTAACTTTTTCTAATTTTACTGTTTTCTATGTTCACTCTTTCTATTGGATGATGTGATTTTACTCATTCTGTTAAGCACTTTGGACCGTGCTGGTTGCTGTAAAGTGTTATATAAATACATTTAGATTTTTGATTGGAAATGTCTTGCTATCGACCGTGCGTGTGTGCCGTGCTTGTGCGTAACGTTTATCCTGCTGTTCTGATTGAGTATTAGCCTAAACAATAAATTAGCTAATTCATAACTCAGTGCCTAGCCTCTTACTGACATCACCGCACGTCACTGATGGGATGGAAAGGTGTTTGACTATTGCTGAGGAATTCAATGATTTGTTTGTTAATCCATTTTTCACTAATTTTCTAAATTACAGGTAGAAAGCTAATTGGTCGATAGTTATTCATGTCAGATTAGTCTCCAGCTTTAAATACCGGAGTAACTGAGGCCAATTTCCACGCCTTAGGAACAATTGAGTTTTTTATAGATAAATTAACCAAGTGCATAAGTGGGGGGGCTAAAGCTTCTTTATGTAACTTTATCAAACTAGTGTCAGGCCCATACATATCCTCGGCTTTAGAAGTTTTCAGAGCTGTAATGATATATATGACTTCTGGTTCTGTAATCTCTTGGATATATAATCTGGGGATGATTATTGTGAGGTAGAGTAGGAACCTGCTGATCAGAACCCTCAGAAGATGGGACCTGTTTCACCAAATCTACTACTGACCTAACAAAGAAGGAATTAAGCTCTTGTGCCAGAACAACTGGGTCTCTCACCAACAGGTTGTTAATTTTTAATTCTAAGCCTTTAATGTCCCCTTTGGGTTGTTTCCCTGTCAATTTATTTATGATCTGCCATATTTTTAATCTTTGTAAAATACAAAGTGGAAAGAAACTAAATTAAACTATGAGAAGCCGTCTTGCTTCGTCTTTCCACTGTTCCAACAATCACCACTCAGGTCTGGTTGAGATAAACTCTTCATTCACTCACTTCCATGTGGAAATATGCAGCTCTACACACGAGTCTGGTGGGTTTGGCGATGGTGATGTCGAGGCTGTTTCATGTTAAACTAAAAGGATCTTAAAGCCCTGACAGACCTCCCGATAATCGGCTGTCGGACATGTAGAAAGATATCTTTCTTTTGAAATTCTTTCTGTTCCATATGTGTTTGTGTAAGTGTGTGTGTGTGTGTGTGTGTGTGTGTGTGTGTGTGTGTTTGATAATATACATACTCCAGTTGTTAGCAGCACCATCCGGCAGCCTGGTGTGCAGCTGCCCGGCCGCTGCCCGCTGGTCAAACTGTGCAGCCTCTGCTCCACCTGTACGGCAGACTGCAGCAGCCTCTTATTTCCAGAACAATGGGATTGTGTTGCTGTGTGTGTGTTTGAACATTCAGACTAAATCTAATTTAATTAGCTTTTCTAATTTGGGATTTGGTTTTTGGCCCCAATTAGAAAAGTAGTGAAAATATATTACGGTAGTAAATATTAACCGCTAAATGTACTTCACCCTCATGTTGTCCTCGGGTCAAATTGACCCGTTTTCCAATATCAACCAGGGTACCTCAAACGCATCATCGACACAAACGTTTAACCCTCATGTTGTCCCCGTGTTGTCCTCATGTTATCTTCATGTTGTCCTCATGTTGTCCTCATGTTGTCCTCATGTTGTCCTCATGTTGTCTTCATGTTGTCTTCATGTTGTCCTCATGTTGTCTTCATGTTGTCCTATATCAATGTTCTTTTTAATTCCCCAAAATAACATGATTGATTCCACCCAACGCTCTTTGCCAAGTACAAATCTCTACTTTCATTAATTTTGGGGCGTCTTATTCAATTTTATAGCATTGTAAAACAAATGGAAGTGTTTTTGAAATAGTATTGAGTAAAAGTTGACATATTCCAGTCTGTGATTATCATCAACATCCATTCCTTTAATTTTAGTCTCAATAATTCCTAATTTCTGCTTTTCTAACTCAAACATTAGGTATAATTTCCTATAAATGAGGTTTATTGACCATAAATTACAAAAATAACTAAAACTAAAGTTAATAAGTTAGTGTTAGAGTACGTAGTGTTGAGAACATCAAAAAAAGTGACAAACATTGAAAAAAGGGACAAAAATGTAAGAAAAAGTTAAAAATAAAATGATTAAAAGTGTCAAAAAGTGTTCATTTTCAATTTTAATGGGAAGACAACATAAAGGTTAAAAGAATTTTAAAAGTCTGTAATATTCTGTGTACAATAGTTTGATAAGATCATCAGCTGTAAAAAAAAAAAAAAGTCATGAAAAGTTTTTCTAAATGAAACTTCTCTCAAATCTTCTAAGAAATGAAAGATGTTCTGCCTCCCATCCAAAAGGTTTCTGGATCAGAACTGGACTAAGTCTTTGGGATGAGAGGCGTAACGCCTTTAAGACGTTTTAAGTCCAGTTGCCTTTGCTTTTCACAGAGAACTTCCTGGGAAATCCATAATCAAAGATGTCTCCACATTGAGCCGTAGCTGTGTTAAAAGAAGTCCTCAGATCTTTCACTCGTGCAAACGCAACAATACTTCACTGCAAAAACACTGGAACAATTTAAACATCTCACATTCATAACCGTACTACAGCAACAGCACAAACACATCAGCCCCAAAACAACCTGAAAGCACCGGCAGAGTAGAATCTAACAAGCCACGCTGAGGCAATGTCTGTGTGGATAGAAATAGGGAAATATACATGTGTCTGGATATATGTATGTATGTATGTACGTGCATATACGTGTGTGCCTGTATGTAGTGGTGTTAGGGTTAGGGGTGTTATGGTTAGCGGTGTTAGAGGTGTTGAGTGTGTTAGGTGTGTAAATGGTGTAAGGGTGTTAGAGTTAGGGGTGTTAACGGGGTTAGGGGTGTTTGGGTTAGGGGTGTTAGGGTTAGGGGTGTTAATGTTAGGGTTATTAGGGGTGTTAGAGTTAGAGGGGTAGGTTATGAGAGTTAGGGTTGTAAGTGTTAGGGGGGTTAGGGTTTGGGGGTTAGTGTTAAGGGTTATTAGGGGGGTTGGGGCGTTAGGGTTAGGGGTTAGGGGTGTTAGTGTTAAGGGTGTTAGGGGGTTAGGGTTAGGGGGATTAGGGTTAGGGGTATTAGTGTTAAGGGTGTTAGGGGGTTTGGGGGTTAGGTTAGGGTAGAAACGCAGTGCCCTGGATGGGTGCTGCGAGGGGCACGGGCACAAGGTGACCACCGGTGTGAATAAAACACTTAAAACCTCCTTAAAAAACCTGGCTCGGTTCTAAAAATCAGTTTAAAAGACGGCCAAAGAACCACAGGACGGGACGGACAGGACAGGACAGGACGGACAGGACAGGACGGACAGCGGGAAGATACAACTTTAAATAAAAGTTCTCCTCCACTCCTGCTCCAGCTCCTCTCCCCGAGACACTAACACATAATTATAATAAATTTAAAATTACAATAATTAAAATATAAATATATATATATATATATATATATATATATATATATATATACTGTACATAGAGAAATGAAAGGGGGGGGGAGTTATAAAGATAAATAAAATAATCAAATAAATAAAATATACAGAAAGAGAGTAAGAATTATGTTGATAAATAAAATGCCCGGTGTCCAGTCTAAAAAAAATTCTATTTAAATATATTAAAACATATTAAAATCATTATTTGACGTAAATTACTTTTTGATCAGTAATTTTAAAATACTGTTTGAATTACTTGCCCCTAAGGATAAAAAGTACACATACCATTAAAATTAGTAGATAAGTGCTTTGGTAAAAAAGTGCTATAAAGATAAAAGTGCCACACAATAATAAATAAATAAATAAATAATAATAAAACATTTTAAATACATCATAGAATAAAACCACACTGTTAGTAGCATGCATAAAACCGATGGCATGTGTATCATCGTGTTAAAATCCAGACACAAGCAATTCATGATGTAAAACAAGATAATAAATATTAATAACCCCATTAAAATATACCATATGAACCCAAGAGAATAAAAATCATAAAGGACCACCAAGGCATCTTTAAATAACTTTATTTAAGAAAGAAAACACGTAAAATGTTGTCTATATATATATATATATATATATATATATATATAAGTTGGGCCCCCCCTGCAGGCAGAAATCAGTTACCTAAAAAGAAAAAATAATAAAATCTGAAAAGTATTATATAAGATAAATAAAGTCATAAAAATAGAACGGAAAAAGAAGGGAAAGAGAGCATGTAGGGGGGTTAAAAGACTGGGTTTGGGTTAGGATTAGGGTTAGGGGTGTTAGGGTTAGGGGGGTTAGGGGGTTTTAGGGTTAGGGGGTTGCGTTAACACAAACAGAATCACCATCTACTTTAACAACAGCAGCTGACCATGATAGAGTGAATTCTAAATCCATATTTAACCCGTGTGTTGTCCTCCGGGGTCCCAGAGACCCGTCCTGTATTCAGTCGTATTTCTCTGCTATCGTGGCCTCGGCCTCCAGGGTCCCGAGACCCGTCCTCCACTCAGACCTGTTAAATAAACTAAACAAGTCCCTGTGACACGAGGGTTAAATGTAGCTCTGCTGACAAAGTGAGACAGGACTGAAGGTGGTCTGTATTACTGTATTATAACATATATTGATATTATGTGTTGCTGTTTTATGATGTAGGCTTCTAAATGACATCTGATACTAAGTTAAACTATGTGGAAGACTGTGTAACTGAATCCAGCTTCTCTCCCTCCCCCTTCCTTCCTTCCTTCCTCTCTCACTGGTGAACGCCCTGCTCTTTGTGAGGCAGCAGTTTTTTACTTTAACTTTGTCTTGTTGAGACGCAGATGTTTTCCCCTCGTTAAACATCTGGTAAGTTCCCCTTTTCAGCTGATTTTTGATCTTTTATTAAACTGTAAACATGTGTTTTGTTGGAGAAGAGTTGAGCTTGGTTAGGGTTCACTGTAACAGTGATTAATCCTAACAGCTGTGTGTCAGAACAGTACAAGTTAAAGGTATACTGAGTTAAATGTATTTAGTGTATCAAAGTAAAAGCTGTAGAAAGTCTAGATGTGTGAATCTTAGTATTAAAGTCTATGTAGTCATGAGAAATGGAGGGCACATTCCTTTTCTCTGTCAATGTATAGGCCGACATTTAGTTAGTCAGTTCAAACTGTGAATTCCATATAAAGGAATGTGTTTTGTGTAAGCTTCACTCTCACTATATTAGTGTGTGTGTGTGTACGCCATAGTCCAAGACACAGAGAGCATGATCACCATATTAGTCCAGGAAAGTTCCACTATGCAGCATGCGATGGCGTGAAATGGGGAGGCTGGATCATGTGTGTGTGCTGGAGGAACATCTCCCGGGAGAGAGGAGGGAGAGGAGGAAACATTAGGGAAATGGTCAGTTTGGGGTACACATTTTGGACAGTGTACCCACGATTGTTTGTGTTATGTAACTTAAATGTTGAAAACGTGTTCTGGCAAATGTAAATCCGATAAAAGAAGACGCGGGAATTATTAATGAATTGTGGAGTCAGATTTGACAGACCTTAGGTCCTTTGACGGGCCTTAGGCCCTTTGACGGGCCTTAGGGTCTTTGACGGGCCTTAGGGTCTTTGACGGGCCTTAGGGTCTTTGACGGGCCTTAGGGTCTTTGACGGGCGTTACGGCCTTTGACGGGCCTTAGGGTCTTTGACGGGCCTTAGGGTCTTTGACGGGCCTTAGGGTCTTTGACGGGCCTTTGACGGGCCTTAGGGTCTTTGACGGGCCTTAGGGTCTTTGACGGGCCTTAGGGTCTTTGACGGGCGTTACGGCCTTTGACGGGTCTTAGGGTCTTTGACGGGCGTTAGGGCCTTTGATGGGCCTTAGGGTCTTTGACGGGCTTTAGGGTCTTTGATAGGCCTGAGGGTCTTTGACGGGCCTTTGACGGGCCTTAGGGTCTTTGACGGGCCTTAGGGCCTTTGACAGGCCGTATCAGAAACATTCATTAGTTCTTCTTCCATTTCCTCTAAGCCCTAGACATTATGTAACAGCTTATTGTTTTACAGAATCAGCTACATTCCTTAGCTGTTCCACTCCCCCTCAGCCCTAGATATTAGGCTACATAACAGCATACATCACACTGCTGCTCACAGCAGAGTTGATGTTGTTGATCTTTAGCTCATTAGATGGTCAGTTAGCTCCATCTAGTGGACAGATAGTAGACCTCCATCATCTGATGGGGGAGCTTAAATCATCAGTGAAAATGAAGGATGTGTCAGAACTTGTCAAATAACTTAGATCCATGATGCATTATATTTAAACCACAGGCATCTTCCAACTACTGAGACCGACTTGGTTTGTGTGTGTCTGAAGGAAAGATCAGCTGACTCACTGTTTTCTACAGCATCTGGGACATGTTAGAGAGGAATGAGAGACTAATGTGTCCTGTGATGAAAAGGTTGTCATAGTAACAGAGGTGATGTCTCCCAGCAGGTGTGGACTCTGCTATGAGTCAGTGTGAGGACAGAGAGGAGGGAGCCCCTCCCTCTAAACCCACTCTGTGGGGGGACCATGACAACCAGACCAAAGCTCAGAGGTGAGATGATGATGGACTCTTCTCCATGTTAGAGCTCAGCACTCACATCACTCCTCCATCAGGATTCACACTCAATATATACGTCTAGAATATTAAATACTAACGTGATTAGTCAACAAAGAGACGACTGATGAAAGATACAGAACTTAAGCTCTTTAACCTTTGACCCTCCTGTTGTCCTCGGGTCAGATCTGATCCAAATTTAACCCTTGTGTTGTGTTCCCGTCAACCATGAAAAAAAACAGTTTTGGTCAATTTTCTTCAATATTATTGCTTTTTCTGACATTTTTGTCACTTTTTTCAATGTTGTGGGTGCTTTTTTAGAGTTTGTTGATATTTTTAATGTTGACATTTTCAGCGCTGATTTTGACGGCCCATTTTTTCTGACTATTTTATTTTATTTTATTTTTTACTTAAAACGGGTCTGAATTTGGATCAGATTTGACCCGAGGACAACAGGAGGGTTAAAGAAGTTTCTATATCAGAAATTTTGGTTTCTTTAAACCAACAAAATAACATGGATGGTTCTCTACAACGCTCTGCACACCTTAAATAAATGGTCACTTCACTACTTCATTTAAATCTGAGTGTTTCATTCAATTTTATAGTGTGTAAAGAAAAAGATTTAATAGAAAATTGAAAAACGTAGGAAAAAAGTGACAAAAACCCCAGTATATTATTCAAGAATGTCAAGAAAAGTGAGAAAAGCTTTGAAAAAAACAATAAGTCAAAATAGCGCAGAACAATATTGTCAGAAACTTTAAAAAAAGCCACAAAACAAAAACAAACAAACAAAAAAAAAAACGTCGGAACATTTTCTATCTATCATCTAACATCCTGTATTTTCACATAGATGTTCATCAATATGTTCTGTCCCTATTCTAAATTAATGAATCTCAAATCTCAGATTACATTTTGGTGAATAGTAACTCATCCACGGTCTTTGTTTGTATCAGGATGCAGCAGCAGAAACCTGGACCTGGACCCAGCTGTGTCTCCATAAAGAGTGGCCGGTCTATGGATAGTCTTATTAACTTTAAAGATGAACAAGATGTTGATGGAAGGTAAGAATTTAAAAGTGAACTTTGTTATTACCTGACTCTCTCAGAGCTTCATAGTCGGGGTTTGGCGATGCCACATAATGTGGTTTTGGTCTGATGCCCAGTGATACCAGCTGTGTGTCCATGAAGAGTGACTGGTCTATGGATCATCCTATGAAGTTTAAAGATGGACAAGCTGTTGATGGAAGGTAAGAATTTAAAACTTTGTTATTATCTGACTCTCTCAGAGCTTCATGGTCCACAAGACCAGAACCACCAGACAGATTAGGGCCGCCCAGCACGATTGTGATTGGTTAAAAGAAATGCCACAAAATGTGAATAAAAACAGAATGCAATGATGTGGAAGTTTCAAATTTCAATATTTTATTCAGAATACAACATAGATGACATCTCAAAATGTTGATACTGAGAACATTTATCATTTTAAGGGAAAAATATGACTTCAAATTTCATGGCATCAACACATCTCAAAAAAGTTGGGAAAAGGACGTGTTTACCACTGTGTTATAGTACTGTGTTATAGTACTGTGTTATAGTACTGTGTTATAGTACAAAGCCATGTTTCCACTGTCTGGCATCCCCTCTTCTTTTTATAACAGTCTGCAAACGTCTAGGGACGGAGGAGACCAGTTTAGGAATAGGAATGTTGTCCCATTCTTGTCTAATAGGCTTCTAGTTGCTCAACTGTCTTAGGTCTTCTTTGTCGCATCTTCCTCTTTATGATGCGCCAAATGTTTTCTATGGGTGAAAGATGTGGACTGCAGGCGGCCATTTCAGTCCCCAAATCCTTCTTCTACTCAAATAACGGAGGTAAAACATATCGTGTGCAAAAGGTGTGTTCAAGTACACCTCTTTAAAAACTCTGAGAAACTGTTGTTGCTGTCCCTGTTAATAAAATGTTCTTCTCCTGATTCATGAATGTCCGTACAGTAATCCTGGATACGACGTCCTCAATGCATTTGGTGATTTAGCCAACGCCCGCATCCATGTATGAGAGCCACAGCTGTCATCATCAGGACTGTGCACAGATCATTATTGTTATAATAATAAAACAGGGCAAATTCATTAATCTAACTAGTCAAAAGTATTAACTTTAAATTCAACTACTTTTCATTAGTCTGCAGAAAAGACCTGAACCAGGACCTGGACCCACCTGTGTGTCCATGAAGAGTGACTGGTCTATGGATCATCCTATGAAGTTTAAAGATGGACAAGCTGTTGATGGAAGGTAAGAATTTAAAACTTTGTTATTATCTGACTCTCTCAGAGCTTCATGGTCCACAAGACCAGAACCACCAGACAGATTAGGGCCGCCCAGCACGATTGTGATTGGTTAAAAGAAATGCCACAAAATGTGAATAAAAACAGAATGCAATGATGTGGAAGTTTCAAATTTCAATATTTTATTCAGAATACAACATAGATGACATCTCAAAATGTTGATACTGAGAACATTTATCATTTTAAGGGAAAAATATGACTTCAAATTTCATGGCATCAACACATCTCAAAAAAGTTGGGAAAAGGACGTGTTTACCACTGTGTTATAGTACTGTGTTATAGTACAAAGCCATGTTTCCACTGTCTGGCATCCCCTCTTCTTTTTATAACAGTCTGCGAACGTCTAGGGACGGGAGAGACAAGTTTAGGAATAGGAATGTTGTCCCATTCTTATCTAATACAGGCTTCTAGTTGCTCAACTGTCTTAGGTCTTCTTTGTCGCATCTTCCTCTTTATGATGTGCCAGATGTTTTCTATGGGTGAAAGATGTGGACTGCAGGCGGCCATTTCAGTCCCCAAATCCTTCTTCTACTCAGCCATGATGTTGTAATGGATGCAGTATGTGGTCTGGCATTGTCATGTTGGAAAATGCAAGGTGTTCCCTGAAAGAGACAACATCTGGATGGGAGCATGTGCTGTTCTAGAAGTTGGATATACCTTTCAGCATTGATGGTACCTTTCCAGATCTGTAAGCTGCCCATGCCACACGCACTCATGTAACCCCAGGCCATCAGAGATGCAGGCTTCTGAATTGAGCGCTGTAACAACTTGGGTTGTTCTTGTCCTCTTTAGTGATTTTAATCTGATGCCCATTGATAACAAGACCAGGACCACCAGACAGATCAGGGCCGCCCAAGACAATTGTCATTGGTTTAAAGAAATGCCAATAAACTAGATCAGAACCTTTTTTAGAAGTAAATGTTATAGTAGCAATAATAACACTACAAAAGAAACCAAAACAACCCATCACTAAGTCATACAGTCCTGGGGTCTCATTTATAAAACTGTGCGTAGGATCCTTACTAAAAAACACATGTCACGATTTTGATTTTAAATTCCAGAATTTATCCAAATGTTTTCTCTCTACATCCTCGCCTACATACACGACCAAAGAAAAAAACAAGAGACACAGTTTAGCTTACCGGTTGGTAGCATGCAGTGAAGGACACTGGGTAACATTTACTCATCAGAGTTGGAGATGACGGAGAAACAACAGAACTGTGGGAACATGTTTCCTTCCCTGTGAGTGAGAAATGGAAACAAATAACGGAGGTAAAACATATCGTGTGCAAAAGGTGTGTTCAAGTACACCTCTTTAAAAACTCTGAGAAACTGTTGTTGCTGTCCCTGTTAATAAAAGGTTCTTCTCCTGATTCATGAATGTCCGTACAGTAATCCTGGATACGACGTCCTCGATGCATTTGGTGATTTAGCCAACGACCGCATCCATGTATGAGAGCCACAGCTGTCATCATCAGGACTGTGCACAGATCATTAAATGTTGTTAAACTTGACGTTTTCTCTACAGAGTTCACCAGGAGAGCTCAGAGGGCCTCGGTGGTCAGTCTGACCTGCAGCAGCAAACAGACCTGGACTCCATATTTATGGTGTGTACATATTAAAAGAATATTTCCAATATTACATATCTACAGATTAAATGATGAACGACCATTCAGATCCCAATAGTCTCCATGCTGCTCTTTTCAATCCAGCAGGCCTTCAGACTGAGAGATGAATCACATGTTGAGTTCTTTAAACTAAATGTTGACTTTATCATTCTGGTCCAGCTGCTGGAGGAGAACATCGGCACTTTTGTAAAGAACGAGCTGAAGAAGATTCAGAAGGTTCTATGTCCAGATTACCCAGAATGCTTAGAGAGTAAGAGGGAGGATGAGGAGGTTTTGGAGGGTGAGGATGAAGATCAGAGGAGGAGGAGCAGAGAAGCATTTCTGAAGATCACACTGTACTTCCTGAGGAGAATGAAGCAGGAGGAGCTGGCTGACCGTCTGCAGAGCAGTAAGAGGATTTTAACTCATTTAAAAATGGGACATTTACTAATGTCTGAAAATATTCATTAAAGTATATACTTATCATTTGAGTGTTGAAATATGTTCTTTGACTTATTGATTTTTTTTTGTTGTGTGTTCATTCAGGAAGTCATTCTGGAGTTTGTCAGCGGAAACTCAAGACTAACCAGAAGATAAAGTTCCAGTGTGTGTTTGAGGGGATTGCTAAAGCAGGAAACCCAACAGTTCTGTATCAGATGTTCACAGAGATCTACATCATGGAGGGAGGGGCTGCAGGGGTCAATGAAGAACATGAGGTCAGACAAATTGAAACAGCATCCAGGAAACCAGACAGACCAGAAACAATAATCAGATGTGAAGACATCTTTAAAGCCCCACCTGGAAGAGATGAACCAATCAGAACCGTGATGACAAAGGGAGTGGCTGGCATCGGGAAAACAGTCTTAACACAGAAGTTCACTCTGGACTGGGCTGAAGGCAAAGCCAACCAGGACATCCAGTTCATATTCCCATTCACCTTCAGAGAGCTGAATGTTCTGAAAGAGAGAAAGTTCAGCTTGGTGGAACTTGTTGATTACTTCTTTAGTGAAACCAAAGAAGCCGGAATCAGCAGGTTTGAAGAGGTCCAGGTGATCTTCATCTTTGACGGTCTGGATGAGTGTCGACTTCCTCTGGACTTTCTCAACACTGAGATCCTGACTGATGTTACAGAGTCCACCTCAGTGGGTGTGCTGCTGACAAACCTCATCAGGGGGTATCTGCTTCCCTCTGCTCGCCTTTGGATAACCGCACGACCTGCAGCAGCCAATCAGATCCCTGCTGAGTATGTTGACATGGTGACAGAGGTCCGAGGATTCACTGACCCACAGAAGGAGGATTATTTCAGTAAGAGATACAGAGACAAGAAGGAGGCCAGCAAAATCATCTCCCACATCAAGAGATCACGAAGCCTCCACATCATGTGCCACATCCCAGTCTTCTGCTGGATCACTGCTACAGTTCTGGAGAAGGTGTTGAAGACCAGAGAGGGAGGGCAGCTGCCCAAGACCCTGACTGAGATGTACATCCACTTCCTGGTGGTTCAGTCCAAACTGAACGTTAAATATCATGGGAAATCTGAGATAGATCAACACTGGAATCCAGAGTCCAGGAAGATGATTGAGTCTCTGGGAAAACTGGCTTTTGAGCAGCTGCAGAAAGGCAACGTGATCTTCTATGAATCAGACCTGACAGAGTGTGGCATCGATATCAGAGCAGCATCAGTGTACTCAGGAGTGTTCACACAGATCTTTAAAGAAGAGAGTGGACTGTACCAGAACAAGGTGTTCTGCTTCGTCCATCTGAGTGTTCAGGAGTTCCTGGCTGCTCTTCATGTCCATCTGACCTTCACCAACTCTGGAGTCAACCTGCTGGCAGAAGAACAAACAACCTCCTGGGTGCGTAAAGTCTTCAGAGTCAAACCTAAATTAAACCATCTCCACCAGAGTGCTGTGGAAAAAGCTTTTCAGAGTCCAAATGGACACCTGGACTTATTCCTCCGCTTCCTTCTGGGTATTTCACTGCAGACCAATCAGAGACACTTACAAGGTCTGATGACCTATGCTGGAAGTAGCTCACAGACCAATCAGGAAACCGTTGAGTACATCAAGGCAAAGTTCAGTGAGGATCTGTCTGCAGAGAGAAGCATCAATCTGTTCCACTGTCTGAATGAACTGAATGATCGTTCTCTTGTGAAGGAAATTCAACAGTCCCTGAGTTCAGGACGTCTGTCCACAGATAAATTGTCTCCTGCTCAGTGGTCAGCTCTGGTCTTCATCTTACTGTCATCAGAAGAAGATCTGGACGTGTTTGACCTGAAGAAATACTCTGCTTCAGAGGAGGCTCTTCTGAGGCTGCTGCCAGTGGTCAAAGCCTCCAACAAAGCTCTGTACGTGCACACACTATTCATAATAAATAAATGCATTGAAAATTATAATTAGTTTTTGTTGGCTTGAAGCTGTAATCTTATGCATTGCTGATTCCTTTTCAGGCTAAAAGACTGTAACCTGTCAGAGAGAAGCTGTGAAGCTCTGTCCTCAGTTCTCAGCTCCCAGTCCTCAAGTCTGAAAGAGCTGGACCTGAGTAACAACATCCTGCAGGATTCAGGAGTGAAGCATCTGTCCTCTGGATTGGAGAGTCCACACTGCAGACTGGAAACTCTCAGGTTGGTGCTCAGCTATTTGAAAATTATGAACCTCTAAGTTCTTATTTTTCTTCATATATTAATTATTGCACGGCATTTCTATTGAATCTATTTTAGGTTGAGTGGCTGTACATTGTCAGAGAGAATATATGAAGCTCTGTCCTTGGCTTGAAGCTGTAATCTTATGCATTGCTGATTCCTTTTCAGGCTAAAAGACTGTAACCTTTCAGAGAGAAGCTGTGAAGCTCTGTCCTCAGTTCTCAGCTCCCAGTCCTCTAGTCTGAGAGAGCTGGACCTGAGTAACAATATCCTGCAGGATTCAGGAGTGGAGCTGGTGTCAGCTGGACTGACGAGTCCACACTGCAGACTGGAAACTCTCAGGTTGGTGTTCAGTTAAATAAAAGCATCACCCTCTGAGCGGTTATTTTCTTCCTGTTAATTATTGGATTGACTTTTTATTGAATCTCTTTCAGACTGAGTGGCTGTACATTGTCAGAGAGAAGCTGTGAAGCTATGTCCTCAGTTCTCAGCTCCCAGTCCTGCAGTCTGAAAGAGCTGGACCTGAGTAACAACAACCTGCAGGATTCAGGAGTGAATCTACTGTCCCCTGGATTGAGGAGTACACACTGCAGACTGGAAACTCTCAGGTTGGTGCTCAGCTGTTTGAAAATTATGAAATTAACCTACACAGTGTTTCCCACATATTACAAAGCAATATTTGGCGGGCGGTGTCTGACCGGGGGGTGGGGGGAATTCTAATTTTCATAACAATTACATATCAATAAATTAGGAGAACACGCTGTTGGATGCTGTCCTCCTCTCCTACTCTTTCTTCATTGCCAAACGAATCTCTTTCTCTCCCTAACCCTGTCTTTCTCCTTGAGAAGCACTGGTTGAAGGCTGAAAATATTGTAAACAAATTAATAACGTAACTAATTACATTGGTTGGACTTTTCAGCTCTGTTTCAGACTGGCTGGTCCTCATCCTCAACACTTGCCTTTTCAGTCACAGAAAATACTTTACAATACTCATCTGGATTAAAGCTGCAAACATTCAGTGTAAGAGTATAAAAATGACATAACATTATCTATAAGAAGTTTATTTGATTCACAGCTGCTACATAGTGTTTTGACCTCGCCAACCAAACTGCATTTTACCGCAAACATGAGGCTAGTTAACTTTCTAAAGCAGGCCCAATCGCTTGTTTGGTAAGAGTTGGACCCGGACTCCAACAATAACACACTGACAACATTGTATTCATATAATCTGAGCTCCGGCGGCAGCGTCTCTTCCCCCGGGCAGGAAGACAGCTTCGCCTCAGTGCCGTGCCGGTCCCCGCTGATCCAGATGGGACCAGCCAAAGACAGAGTGGTGATAGGAAGGATCTTCCACGTAGTCCAGCATGACCTGTATGTTGATTTTGGCGGAAAGTTCCACTGCATTTGCCGGCGGCCGGCGGACAGAGAGAAACTACAGCGGGGCTGTAGTATTAATTGTGTCAACGCCACAAAATGGTCTGTGTGGGAAACACTGCTCTACGTTGTTAATTTCTTCATATATTAATTATTGGATGACCTTTCTATCAAATCTCTTTAAGGTTGAGTGGCTGTACATTGTCAGAGAGAAGCTGTGAAGCGCTGTCCTCAGTTCTCAGCTCCCAGTCCTCTAGTCTGAGACAGCTGGACCTGAGTAATAACGTCCTGAAGGATTCAGGAGTGAAGCTGATGTCTCCTGGACTGAAGAGTCCACACTGCAGACTGGAAACTCTCAGGTTGGTGATCAGTTAAATAAAAAGTATCACCTTCTGAGTGGTTATTAATTATTGGATTGACTTTTAATTGAATCCCTTTCAGACTGAGTGGCTGTGACCTTTCAGAGAGAAGCTGTGAAGCTCTGTCCTCAGTTCTCAGCTCCCAGTCCTCTAGTCTAATAGAGCTGGACCTGAGTAACAACAACCTGCAGGATTTAGGAGTGGAGCTGATGTCTCCTGGACTGAAGAGTCCACACTGCAGACTGGAAACTCTCAGGTTGGTGTTCAGTTAGGACCAGTTTCACAGTAATTTAATTCTACACTGCTGTCATAAATATTGATACTTCTACACGGGCATTTGTTATGATTACATTACTTGTAATCAAATCTAGCGGGTCAACAACTCTGCTAACAGAGCCAATGACACAAGACATAACAAGCCAGCTAATATTACTTAATAGTCCCACAACAAGAAGGCCAGCTGTCTGTCCTGCCCTTTGTTTTTTTGTGAAACTCTCTGCAACGACTAAAAGCCAGTCAGAGTTGTCTGGGGGCAGCTTGGTCGAGGAAGGCTCAAGCTGATGTGACGGTCCCCTTTGTGACAATCTCACTACATTTTCTATGTTGATCTGCATCTGCATATGGGGAAACAAGACCAAGATCAGGATAGACATGTCCACATTACAGACAGAGACATAGAAGCCCACAGCAGTTATCTGGAGTTCTGCTTTTTATTAAATATTAAAGTGGAAATTGTTATTTTTAACAAAAGTATGACAATACATGTCTTACAATACCTTGTCTCACTTACAGTAAGATGTACAATCAAAATAAAAACTCAACTTCTGAAGGCCTTTCTGCTGTATAAAAATACAGTATATGAAATAGTATATTGTCGCAATGCATAATAGGCTACATTTAGCAATCAGCTCTGAGCCTGAAATTAGTGATTCACTAATTGTGCTGGTTTATACAGGCAGCTTCAACAACAGCAGAACGGAGCGAACAATCAATTTATTTGTGCTTTAGAATGTAATAACTGCAAAACAATTACAAACATGGTTTATCTCTCACTCTCTCTCTCTCTCAGCGCATCTCTCTTTACTGGATAATGAAATTTTCAAGTATCTACACAACATTAGTTCTTGTTGTATACAGCTGGACTGTAAAGCCCCGCCCAATTCTAGCACTCAAAATAATTGTTAAGTATTGCTCCCGGGAGATGGCCCAAGTCATACTTGAATTGTCATGACCAACTGTGTGTGTGTGTGTGTGTGTGTGTGTGTGTGTGTGTGTGTGTGTAGTTTCTCAGGCTGTATGATCTCAGAGGAAGGCTGTACTTCTCTGGCCTCAGCTCTGACCTCCAACCCCTCCCATCTGAGAGTGCTGGACCTGAGCTACAATCATCCAGGAGACTCAGGAGTGAAGCGGCTTTCTGCTTTACGGGAGGATCCAAACTGCAGACTGGACACTCTCAGGTATGGATGGACGAAGACTTCATTTTTATTTTTTGTTTTTTGGTCCGTCCTCTGCTAGATTGGCCCTACCTTTCAGGTAGAAGTTAATGCTGTTGTGTTTAATGATTTGTTGAAGTAGTTTCCTATTTGCTGTTGTGATTTGCACTTCAGGGCCACCGTAGAGATTAAATTAGCATTAACAAAAACAGTTACATTTTACGAAGGTAAGTTACCTAAAATCAAATCAAAATATTTTCTTTCTCTCACAGGAACACAGCAGAGTTAACCAATGCCTCAGACCATTTTAGCGTATCAAATTTAAAAAAGTAATAATAATTGTGTGCACATCCCACCTTGTGGCAGGTGTAGGACAAATGAAAAATACTGAAGTAAATATCTGATTTAATCAGATTTCAATCAACCACCTTTATGCTACATACATTCCAGCTGAGTACTCATTGTTCCTAGTCAACTTTTGTAGCGATACAGGTAGCTGGAATTCAGTAACAATAGCAAACGGGACCTTTTTGGGCAGTTTACTTTTCTTTAACTAAATAATTTAATTAAATTGGAAAGATAAACCTAACCTATTTACATGTCATTTAATTAGACATTTTACACACCAAACTAAATAAAACCCCTCCAGACCTCCAGCCTGTCAGTCTGTCACCAGGGCATAGAGAATGCTGTTGTCATGTCTCAGAGTAAAGCCGCCTACACATGATGGGGGGCAGAACCCCTCTGCACCGGCCGCTCCATTGATTTCCTACGGGGGGGGCAGTGGTGTCGCTTTGATCTGCACTCAAAGTTTAAATTACTTCAACTTTACCTAGTTGCCGCTGACCTTTGGTAGGAGCAACCAATGAGATAATGGCATGTCGTTACCTAGCAACGGGAAATAGCTTCCCTGCCACCCTTAATGACGTTTACCTGCGCTGTGCTTTGCTCTGCGTCCTATCTATAGGTGCGCAGAGAGCAAATTGCGTATCATGTGTAGGCGGCTTAAGTGTAACCACACCGTGACAGCTTTAGCAGCATTGCCCTGACTTTGACTTGAACAAGCTGCAGAGTCCACGTAGTCTCACTCCGTCTCATTTCACAATATGATGGTTAAACCTTCAATTATCCACAGCCCTGGAGTATGAAGTGGATTGTGTCTTTGTGTCTTCCTGCAGGGTGGACCATGGTGGACCACAGAGACTGAGACCTGGTCTGAGGAAGTGTGAGTGTGTTTTAAGTTTGCTCTAAGAGAACTCAGCTGTGTGTTACACTAGTTTAACCCCTTCCTGGCGCTGGAAGTATAATATGAGATGAGGTTACTTATTATGGTGAATTGGCCAAATCTCCCTTTACCAGTGAATGTTGTTATTATAGGCATAGGTAACTATAAAGAAATAATCAACAACCAATAACACGGTGCCTCCACTGTGGAACTACTTAACTCACTATGAGCTATATCGGTATTTCAAAAGTGAAAAACATGTAATGTCTTCAACACTGCTTTAACACAGCGGCTAATTAACACTGTCCTCCATAGGGCTGCACAATATATGTTTTCATCCTCATGTCGACATTAAAGGACGAAATAAGCACCACGAAAGACACTCGGATATTATTTAGATAGTTGAATAAAAGATTAGTAGAAAACTTTAACACTTTAAAATCTAACAGCCTTTTATGCTCAACTTCATGTTCACTTGGTTCAATACATAAAAAAGCAGAACTGAGAACACTAACATCTGTTTATTCATTGTAATAATATCGTTATTGTGATATTCAACAAGGTTATGGCATAATAGCTTCATGCTGGTAGACATAGTCCATAGGCGGCTGCTGTAGCTACCGCTGGAATTCCCTTAGCACCCCCAAGAAATTAGTGGTTTTCTTCTCTGGATATTTTTAATAAATAAGCGTTGAAAAGACTCACAGTCCATGAACACAACACGGCTGCTTTGTGCTGCAGTAGAAGAAGATGGGACAGTTTTATTAGTGAGACTTTATTCAGTTGATGTTTCTAGATTTGGATCATCAGCTGTCCTCATCGGGTCAACACGAGGACAAGAAGCTGGACATTGTTGACATGTTGACTCTCATGTTCAGGAACTCTTCATGTTGGTAGAACTGGATTGTTAAACATCACTCACAGTTGAATATGAAACCAACGTTTGAAGGGTTTTCTTTCAGTTATTGTCAGTAAAGTTGTTAATAAATGATCAGATGATAACCTGCAGCTGTATTGTGTCTTGTTCTCTCCATCAGATGTCTGTGAACTGGAACTGGACACAAACACAGTACACAGAGACCTCAAACTGTCTGACAACAACAGGAAGGTGACAGGTGTGGAGGAGGATCAGTCATATCCTGATCATCCAGACAGATTTGACTGGTGGGAACAGCTGCTGTGTAGAGATGGTCTGACTGGTCGCTGTTACTGGGAGGTCGAGAAGAGAGGAGGGGTTTATATATCAGTGAGTTACAGAGGAATCAGAAGGAAAGGAGACAGTAGAGACTGTGGGTTTGGATATAATGATCATTCCTGGAGACTGAACTGCTCTGATGAACGTGGTTACTCTGTCTGGCACAATAACAGAAGAACAGTCCTCACTTCCTGCTCTGTCTCTAACAGAGTAGCAGTGTATGTGGACGTTCCTGCTGGCTCTCTGTCCTTCTACACAGTCTCCTCTGACTCACTGATCCACCTCCACACCTTCAACACCACATTCACTCAGCCTCTCTATCCTGGGTTTGGGGTCTGGTCTGGTTCCTCAGTGTCTCTGTGTCCTCTGCAGGACTGAGAGTCTCTCCTGTGGACAGAAACACTGACTGCAGACCAGCTGCTGAAATCAAAGTTCAGTCTGTTCACCATCACACACACTCTGCACTGTGAAGCAGATCTGAGACTCAAACAAAAAAACATTCATCTGATTTCATCTCTGGTTATCAACATTTGAACTGTTTGACTAAAACACTTCATGATATGTCACATCTAAAAAATAATCAACTGTTATTGGTCACTATTATGTCCTTTATATTTTAAATGATATTGTAATATATTTATAATAAATATATATATATATAATATAATTAAATCTATACGTTTCATCATTTGTTAATTTGATCATATCATGATTTCATTCATCAGTTGTCTCTCTCCATCTAAATAATCACTACTTTTAGCGTGTATAGAGCAGCATATCTCCACCAGACTCCATGTAAATAATCACTACTTTTAGCGTGTATAGAGCAGCATATCTCCACATTTATTTCATCTTGAATGTGTGATACACCCTTAAGGGATAACATAATAACCAGCGTAGCGTTTAGTACGAATTTCAAATTTTATTGGTAAGCAATATTAACGTAGCGGGGGAACAAAGAAAGCGGAACCAATGTGCGGGTATCGGTTCACCACGGGGCCCAGGTGACGGACACTTTCCTCCTCTTTGGAGACGAGGATGGCGGTTTGTTTTCTCTCTCACTGATGCCGTAATTCTGCTTTCCAGGTTGGTACTCGGTAAAAATGACAACAGCCGGTTTCCTTCTGCCGTGTGTATGGTGTACTGAAGCTGTGGTGGGTTAGCTATGGAGTTTATGATGTGGAAAGGCGAGCTAAAGAGCCGCATTTGGAACCGCGGGAAACGGGTTTGGTAAACAATAGAGCTAGCGGCTAGCTAACAGGTGTGTATCGGGGTGGTATCATAGACAGGTAAAGAAATGGACCAACAGGTCCCGTTGTTTCCATGGAGACCAGTGAAGTCTATTAGAAGCTCTTTCCCGGTGATGCTGAGCGTTACTGCGCAGCCTCCAACTGAGTTTGATGACGTAGATGTGACGTGAGCAACCTGTCTGAAAGCTGTAAGTCTTCTGGTAGCTGTGCAAGAGAAATCTCAATCATTCCCAATCAGCAGAGACGGAGAGGTAGGTATATGTTAGGAGATAACATAGGTACAGGCTAATTACTGCTAACTAACATGCTAGTTAACATTAACATAGGCACAGGCTAATTACTGCTAACTAACATGCTAGTTTACATTAACATAGGCACAGGCTAATTACTGCTAACTAACATGCTAGTTAACATTAACATAGACACAGGCTAATTACTGCTAACTAACATGCTAGTTAACATTAACATAGACACAGGCTAATTACTGCTAACTAACATGCTAGTTAACATTAACATAGACACAGGCTAATTACTGCTAACTAACATGCTAGTTAACATTAACATAGACACAGGCTAATTACTGCTAACTAACATGCTAGTTAACATTAACATAGACACAGGCTAATTACTGCTAACTAACATGCTAGTTAACATTAACATAGACACAGGCTAATTACTGCTAACTAACATGCTAGTTAACATTAACATAGACACAGGCTAATTACTGCTAACTAACATGCTAGTTAGCATAGGGTAGTGTGTGTGATTCTGGGTGCTGGTGCTTCCATTCCCTGGTAATGAGTTATTTTGTGGTTTTTAACGTCTCCTGACAGGATTGTTAATGTTAAAATGTTGTTTAACTCTTAAAGGGGAGTTCCTCCTAAAAGTTGTACAGAGTATTAGTAAAGGAATGTATTATAAGTTGAACTATTATCCCCAGGTGTATGATGGCTCATGTTTTGACTCTGAAGTCGTTTGAATATTTATTTCCAGCCAAAGAGGGTTTATGATTTCCATGATGACATTAGTATAATGGAGGAGTTTTGGAGGTAGAAAGAAGAGATATATATTATTATTGAAACGGTACAGTAAGGGTGATATTTATTTTGGGAAGGACGAGACTATTTCTGGGAATTTGAGTGAGGAAGATTTTGCCCACTGAAAAATGGGGAGTAAAGAAAATGGTGTTACGGTTCTTAAATTGAAGTGAAACATGTTTCCACGAGGGGAATGTTGTTGTTGAGGACTGTTTTATGCTTTTGTGTTTGGGAGAATTTGTAATAAACAGAGATTTGGAGACGAGGACGGCGGTTCGTTCTCTCACTCACTGACTCCGTGATTCTGCTTTCCAGGGTTTCTCCTATGAGAGTTAAGTAGTGAACCCCAATCAAGAAAAATCATTTGTTACTCCGGTTACTCGATTTGAAACCACCCCCTTGGGGCAGACGTCAAGCTGGCGACCGGAGCAGGAAAGGAGGAGGAAGAGGAGGAGCAGCCTGCAGCAGTAAAGGAGGAAGAGGAGGAGCAGCCTGCAGCAGTGAAGGAGGAAGAGGAGGAGAAGCCTGCAGCAGTGAAGGAGGAAGAGGAGGAGCCTGCAGCAGTGAAGGAGGAAGAGGAGGAGTATGTGGTGGAGAAGGTTTTGGACCGCAGAGTGGTGAAGGGAAGAGTAGAGTTTCTGCTGAAATGGAAGGGGTTCTCAGAGTAAGTATGAGTCTAGAATATTAATAATTGGTGATTTTGGTCCATATACACACACACACATACACTTTCAACAGCATAATTTTCGGCATCCTCAAAGTTGAAGGTTTGGTATTTTGACACTAAGGTGCAGACCCGCAAATAACCTTACAACATGGCAACAGATAAAAGGAATAATCCAAATTAGCAGCTAGAGTGAGAATGTATTTCCTAAAAAACAAAGTGTGATGAGATGTTCTTCTGTCTGCACTCACCTTTCCAGTGAGGATAACACATGGGAGCCGCAAGACAACCTGGACCTGGACCTTATCACCGAGTACCTGCAGAGACACCGGAGGAGGAGGAGGAGGAGGAGGAGGAGGGCAAGAGGAAAGGTGTCAGGGAGGCCTCGGGAGACTCAGAGGAGCGAGGGAGCAAGAGGAAGAAGGAGAAGGTGAGTGAAGGAAAGATGTTACTCCAGACTGAAGAGACCTGGAATCTAATCTCAATATTAATGAATGCACACAGACGCTTTCACAGAGAGAGAGAGAGAGAGAGAGACCCGTGCACACACACATAGAGACAGATTGTCTTGATAATATTGCTGATGCTGTGTTCTTATTGCGTAGCTGATAGATTTGCAGATGGTTTAATATGACTTGTGCAGCCTCCATATTCAGGTTGTTGATGTTCAGGTTGTTTCCTAGCAACGTGTAATCACCAGTAAACAGACCAGCCTGTGGAGCCCCGTGCTTCACTGTTAAAGGTGTATTACACTGTTTGCTCCGTTATGGATGTGTGTGTTGTAATAGATGAGGCCTATTCTCAGTTTGTGTTACTGAGCAACATGTTTCAGTGTTTCCTCTGTTGGTTTTATTGTGGTGCATCGTCATGGTAACAGTTCTTCTGCCACACTATCAGAAATAGGGCCGACGCATGTTGGCTGCCGCTCACATTACAATTTAACAACAAGTCTTCAGTAGTACACCAATGATTGAGAGGTTATTGGGCCGTCCAGTTGAACTCATCATGCTGTTGTGTTGATGGAGTTTATCGTCAAAATGTTGACGATGAAACGAACAGCTCCACCAAAACCGTCACCGCGGGAGACGGCTTTGAAACGCAGATACCAAATTCAAGCTAAGAAATGTACATCTAAAGCTAATGTTACATAAACATAAAGAGGCTAGCTAGCTAACTGTTGGGACAGACCCCCCCACTGCTAAAAACCCTTAAAGGAAACACTGTCACATGTTCATTATTACAGAGAAATGGATATAATTCTTAGTGTTGTTCCTTGTTCTACGCTGGTGGCGATAACATTTAGTTTTGGTAAATAATGTTCATAGTAAGTCAGATGTTTATTCAATTTTATTTATATAATCACAACAACAGTTATCTCCCAGGTCTTTCCATAAAGAGCAGGTCTAGACCGGACTCTGGGATGTTATTTATCTCCCAGGTCTTTCCATAAAGAGCAGGTCTAGACCGGACTCTGGGATGTTATTTATCTCCCAGGTCTTTCCATAAAGAGCAGGTCTAGACCGGACTCTGGGATGTTATTTATCTCCCAGGTCTTTCCATAAAGAGCAGGTCTAGATCGGACTCTGGGATGTTATTTACAGAAACCCAACAATTCACCAAGAGCAAGCACTAGGAGACAGAGGCAAGGAAAAACTTCCTTTAAGAGGCAGAAACCTGGACCAGAACCATGGCTCAGGGCAAGGGGGGGGGGGGGTAGTTATCTGCCTCTACCGGGAGGGAGGGAGAGAGAGAATTGTAACAGAGGGTGTCGAGCAGGAACACGGAGGCAGCAGGTGACTCCAACCACAGAGCCAGACTCCACAGCTCCAGAACCAGAACCACCTGCAGGAAGTGATGGGAGGAGAGAAACAAGACTACAGGAAAGGGAAGAAGTTGAGTTAGTAACCTGTATTAAAGCTGCAGTAGGGAGTTCTGAGAAAACGAGGACTTGGCCTAAACATTTTAACAAGCACACCTTACAGGTCCCCCCCCACACACACACACACACACACACACACACACACACACACAACAGAGCTTGCCGTGAATGCGCAGGTTAGTAAGCAGGGCCACCGATGCTTTCCACATCCTCATGGACAATACAGGGGATTTATACTGAGGAGGGTATAGCTGTTGTGTGCTGTGCTTTTAAAACTTTATGTAAAAAAATTACTTATTTAAAATATTTCTATTAAAAGTTTTATAAATTTTCAATAAAAGGGTTTAAAATGAGTTTTTATGTAATCACTCATTTATGAGAACAAAAGCAGCACTTTACACAGTACATTACTGAATTAACTTTTGGATCAATTTAAAACACTAAACTTTCAGTAGGAATGATGAATCACTGAGGAAGCTCACTAAGCCAAGGAATAACAACATCTTAGGAATACACTCACCGGCCACTTTATTAGGTACCCCATGCTAGTAACGGGTTGGACCCCCTTTTGCCTTCAGAACTGCCTCAATTCTTCGTGGCATATATTCAACAAGGTGCTGGAAGCATTCCTCAGGGAGTTTGGTCCATATTGACATGATGGCATCCCACAGTTGCCGCAGATTTGTCGGCTGCACATCCATGATGCGAATCTCCCGTTCCACCACATCCCAAAGATGCTCTATTGGATTGAGATCTGGTGACTGTGGAGGCCATTTGAGTACAGCGAACTCATTGTCATGTTCAAGAAACCAGTCTGAGATGATTCCAGCTTTATGACATGGCGCATTATCCTGCTGAAAGTAGCCATCAGAAGTTGGGTACATTGTGGTCATAAAGGGATGGACATGGTCAGCAACAATACTCAGGTAGGCTGTGGCGTTGCAACGATGGTCAATTGGTACCAAGGGGCCCAAAGAGTGCCAAGAAAATATTCCCCACACCATGACACCACCACCACCAGCCTGAACCGTTGATACAAGGCAGGATGGATCCATGCTTTCATGTTGTAGACGCCAAATTCTGACCCTACCATCCGAACGTCGCGGCAGAAATCGAGACTCATCAGACCAGGCAACGTTTTTCCAATCTTCTATTGTCCAATTTCGATGAGCTTGTGCAAATTGTAGCCTCACTTTCCTGTTCTTAGCTGAAAGGAGTGGCACCCGGTGTGGTCTTCTGCTGCTGTAGCCCATCTGCCTCAAAGTTCGACGTACTGTGCGGTCAGAGATGCTCTTCTGCCCACCTTGGTTGTAACGGGTGGTAATTTGAGTCACTGTTGCCCTTCTATCAGCTCGAACCAGTCTGGCCATTCTCCTCTGACCTCTGGCATCAACAAGGCATTTCCGCCCACAGAACTGCCGCTCACTGGATGTTTTTTCTTTTTCAGACCATTCTCTGTAAACCCTAGAGATGGTTGTGCGTGAAAATCCCAGTAGATTAGCAGTTTCTGAAATACTCAGACCAGCCCTTCTGGCACCAACAATCATGCCACGTTCAAAGTCACTCAAATCACCTTTCTTCCCCATACTGATGCTCGGTTTGAACTGCAGGAGATTGTCTTGACCATGTCTACATGCCTAAATGCACTGAGTTGCCGCCATGTGATTGGCTGCTTAGAAATTAAGTGTTAACGAGCAGTTGGACAGGTGTACCTAATAAAGTGGCCGGTGAGTGTATGTCTTAGGTTTTATTTTGCATATGGGTAAAATAAATCAGCTTTTTTTGCAAAGTACTCCTGTCCAGGGTTTAAGAAGGTTGTTTACTAACTCTCTCTCTCTCTGTCCCCCCCTGTCTGTTGCTATAGAAACAGAAAAGAGGAGAGGGACCAAAATGTCACCACTGTCAACACTGTGACAAATCCTTCACAACATCTGGACACTTTAAAGATTCATCAGAGAGTTCACACTGGAGAGAATCTACACAGCTGTGATCTATGTGGGGCAGCTTTCACACTAAAGAGAACCCTAATGATACATCAACGCAGTCACACTGGAGAGAGGCCGTACAGCTGTGATCTATGTGGTAAAACCTTTTCTAGGAGGGATAGCCTAGTAATCCATCAACGTGTTCACACCGGAGAGAATCCGTACCGGTGTGATCAATGTGGGAAAACCTTTACTAATAATAGTGGCTTTAAACGTCACAAGCGCAGACACAGTGGAGAGAAGCCATACTCGTGTGAACAATGTGGGGCAACGTTTTCTGGGAGTGGTCACCTTAAAGCTCACCAGCGTGTTCACACCGGAGAGAAGCCATACTCGTGTGAACACTGTGGGAAAACATTCTCTCAGAGCAGTCACCTTAAAAAACACCAGCGGATTCACACTGGAGAGAAGCCACACAGCTGTGATATATGTGGTAGAGCATTTTCTGAGAGTGGTCATCTTAAATCTCACGCACGTGTTCACACCGGAGAGAAGCCGTACTCGTGTAAACAATGTGGGAAAACGTTTTCTCAGAGTGGTAGCCTTAAAGGACACCAGCGCAGACACACTGGAGAGAAGAAGTACAGCTGTGATGTATGTGGTAGAGCATTTTCTGAGAGTGGTAGCCTTAAATCTCACCGACGTGTTCACACAGGAGAGAAGCCGTACAGCTGTGAACAATGTGGGAAAATGTTTTCTAAGAGTAGTAGCCTTAAAAGACATCAACGCATTCACACTGGAGAGAAGCCGTACAGCTGTGATGTATTTTTGTGAGCGGTAACCTTAAATCTCACCAGCGTGTTCACACCGGAGAGAAGCCGAAATAGTCTGAACAAGTACATTAACTTTAAATAAGCAAAATTACAAAGAGACGTATGAAAGTGCAGCTTCAAGAAAAAACAAACAATATCTATATATCCATCTATCTAGATAGATATGTGTGTATATGTTAATTTAATCAAGTATCCCGTATTATAAATTAGGGCTGCACGATTATGGCCAAGATGATAATCACGATTATTTTGATCAATATCGAGATTACGATTTATTATCACGACTATTTGTTGATTTGAACCAACAGTATAGTCACATAGGCTATTTATAACTGCATCCATATTGTGCTACATTCCTCTTATGTTGAAGTTGTATGTTGTACATACATACAGCTGCAACACATGGAAATGAAAATTATCTGAAATAAATAGCTTAGGATATATTTATGTTTTTTAAATGTATCTCTGTGAAAGCTCTTTCACTTTGTTTTCTACAATAACTGATTAAAAGAGCTAGGGAGAGAGGGGGGGGGTGCGATGGACGTACTAACAGAGAGTCGGCTGACTCATTACGAATGGGTCCAGCAGGCTCCGTCTCACGCTGTTACTCTACCAACGGAAGTAAGTTGCATTCAATAACTTCTTCTGTGTTTGTTGCCGTGGCGACCGCGATAGCAGAGTTACCGGCGGAAACACTGGTACAAATACAGGTTTGTCTCTCATGCTTAACAATATACAGCTGTGTTAATAATAATTAAAACTGTGGACAAATGACAGAAGTGTGGGCCCGCGCTGTTGCTGCTCTGTCTCTGTTGCTGGGAGCCATGTGTGAGTGAATGGGGGGGGGGGGAAGAGGCTGCGCCGGGAGTAAGAGGAGATCGCCAAACGGGCACGGCTTTACAGAAGAAATGGGTCATGTAACGCAAAATTACACCATATTGATTTGCTCAGTTTGTGGAGAGGCAGCGGATGCGAGGACATTAGGTACACCGGTGCAGCCTGGGAAAATGTTAGCAGCACCCTAGAGCCCTGTGAGCTAACAGACGCTAACTAGCACCCTAGATCCCTGTGAGCTAGCAGACACCAACTAGCACCCTAGAGCCCTGTGACCTAACAGACACTAACTAGCACCCTAGAGCCCTGTGAGCTAACACACACTAACTAGCACCCTAGAGCCCTGTGAGCTAACACACACTAACTAGCACCCTAGAGCCCTGTGAGCTAACACACACTAACTAGCACCCTAGAGCCCTGTGAGCTAACACACACTAACTAGCACCCTAGAGCCCTGTGAGCTAACACACACTAACTAGCACCCTAGAGCCCTGTGAGCTAACAGACACTAACTAGCACCCTAGAGCCCTGTGAGCTAACACACACTAACTAGCACCCTAGAGCCCTGTGAGCTAACAGACACTAACTAGCACCCTAGAGCCCTGTGAGCTAACAGACTGGTCACTGCTGTTATCTGAATATAAAACAGACGGACAGATTAAACATTTGTATAATATGTCACAAAAAATTAGATTTTATTTCCATTTTTTATACTTTCAAAATAACAGAAAACAAAAAAATGACGTCTGCAAAGGTTTGGGCACCCTGCAGAGTTAATTCCCCCCCCCCAAGCTTGGAAACGCTTCTTGTAGCCAGCCAAGAGTCTTTAATTCTTGTTTGAGGTATCTTCGCCAATTCTTCCTTCCAAAGGTCTTCCAGTTCTTTGAGATTTCTGGGCTGTCTGTCACGCACTGCTCCTTTAAGGTCTATCCATAGTTTACATAATGTTGAGGTCAGGAGATAGTGAAGGCCATGCCAAAACCTTCAGTTTACGCCATCCTCTCTTTAACTTCAGCTTTTTCACAGATGGCATCAAGTTAGCGTCCAAAATCTGCTGAAATTGTATTGAATCCATTGCTCCTTCTACTTTTGAAATGTTCCCTGTAGCCATGGGAACAGCTGATTGTATTCAGGGGGAGGTTTGCGAGCTTTTGGCTAATTCTGGGATTTTTAACCCATTTATAATCATTTGTTTTATTAATTTGATCTGTCTTCTTCTTAAATAAAATGAACTGAGTTGAACTTTGACATTTAGTTCCTTCTTATTTTACAGATTTATTCTTTTTTATGACACTCTTATGACATCATACTTCAGTTTATCACAAACATTCAACATCAACACACATCTGGAGATACGTGGTTTTCATTGGACAAGAAGGGAAACAAACCTGAAAAGTAACTAGAAACTCCCCTTCAGAAAATGGCGTAGTGTTGTGGCGATGTTGTGCGTCCATGTTTGGTTAAAACCTCAGCGCTCTGTATCGACCTCTCTTTCTTTCCCATGAGCTGATGGTTTTGAGGGATAACAGCTGATTCCCGTCCATGTTAATGTCTCCCATTCAGGTCTGCAGCTCGCCGCCACAGGGGTCAGACCGTTCTCTTAATACATCCATGGGTCCGACCACTCCCACACGTTACACTTCTTCTACTTCTTTTTAATTGTGCCTTGCAACCAGATAAGAAGAAGCTGCATACGTTGGCTCAAAAAAGAAAGCCCAGGTCTGGTGTGGTGGTTATAGCCATCTGCTCATACGGGCTACTCAGGTGTGTAGAAGTCTTTTCTCTGGTACTTCACTCCGTCCTGTGTTGTGACCCAGATGTTTCCTCCAGGTTAAACTGTTGGTAAGTAAAACTTTTCAGCTGATTTCTGATCTGTTAGTTTCATCAAACTGTAAAATTGGTTGTAGAGTTACGTTTGGACAGAGTTAGGGATAGGGGTGTTAGGGATAGGGGTGTTAGGGTTAGGGGGTTATGGTTGGGGTGTTAGGGGGTTAGGGGTAGATGTAAAATCAAACAGGGGACAGTAAAAAGTCCCCTATGTGGTGGCAGTAGCTCAGTCCGTAGGGAGTTGGGTTGGCTGATTTATTCATCTGACTTGTAGAATAACGTCAATGATCGACTTGTTTTAAATGTCGGGGAATGTGGAACAACTTAATGCAAAATGAGTTCAATAAAACAAGGCCACATGCTGATTATTTGATGGATGTATTCTTCCTGTTGTGTCTGTGTTTCAACTCCTAATTAAAAGGTAAAGTTTCCGTCCACTAAAGGTTCTGTTGTTGTCTCTGACAGACTCAGATTATTATTCTAAGAGTCTGACAACATTATGGGATGGATCCCTACAGAGATAGACCTTTAGTTAAAGAGTAAGATCCTTTTAGTTTAACATGAAACAGCCCCGACATCACCATCACCAAACCCACCAGACTCCATGTAAATAATCACTACTTTTAGTGTGTATAGAGCAGCATATCTCCACCAGACTCCATGTAAATAATCACTACTTTTAGCGTGTATAGAGCAGCATATCTCCACCAGACTCCATGTAAATAATCACTACTTTTAGCGTGTATAGAGCAGCATATCTCCACCAGACTCCATGTAAATAATCACTACTTTTAGTGTGTATAGAGCAGCATATCTCCACCAGACTCCATGTAAATAATCACTACTTTTAGTGTGTATAGAGCAGCATATCTCCACCAGACTCCATGTAAATAATCACTACTTTTAGCGTGTATAGAGCAGCATATCTCCACCAGACTCCATGTAAATAATCACTACTTTTAGCGTGTATAGAACAGCATATCTCCACATTTATTTCATCTTGAATGTGTGATACACCCTTAAGGGATAACATAATAACCAGCGTAGCGTTTAGTACGAATTTCAAATGTTATTGGTAAGCAATATTAACGTAGCGGGGGAACAAAGAAAGCGGAACCAATGTGCGGGTATCGGTACACCACGGGGCCCAGGTGACGGACACTTTCCTCCTCTTTGGAGACGAGGATGGCGGTTTGTTTTCTCTCTCACTGATGCCGTAATTCTGCTTTCCAGGTTGGTACTCGGTAAAAATGACAACAGCCGGTTTCCTTCTGCCGTGTGTATGGTGTACTGAAGCTGTGGTGGGTTAGTTATGGAGTTTATGATGTGGAAAGGCGAGCTAAAGAGCCGCATTTGGAACCGCGGGAAACGGGTTTGGTAAGGCAAGGCAAGGCAAGGCAGCTTTATTTGTATAGCACATTTCAGCAACAGGGCAATTCAAAGTGCTTTACATAAAACCAGTTAAACAGATAAAACACATGTACAAACAGTTAAAAATCATAAGCATTAAAAACCGGTAAAACACATGAATAGATAAAACATTAGGACACATAAAACACAAGAATAAAAGTTACAGTGCAGCATAAGAAATTTAAAGAAATGAGCAGTCATTTAAGAAAGGCAGCATCAAAAAGAAACAATAGAGCTAGCGGCTAGCTAAAAGGTGTGTATCGGGGTGGTATCATAGACAGGTAAAGAAATGGACCAACAGGTCCCGTTGTTTCCATGGAGACCAGTGAAGTCTATTAGAAGCTCTTTCCCGGTGATGCTGAGCGTTACTGCGCATCCTCCAACTGAGCTTGATGACGTAGTTGTGACGTGGGCAACCTGTCTGAAACCTGTAAGTCTTCTGGTAGCTGTGCAAGAGAAATCTCAATCATTCCCAATCAGCAGAGACGGAGAGGGAGGTGTATGATGGCTCATGTTTTGACCCTGAAGTCGTTTGAATATTTATTTCCAGCCAAAGAGGGTTTATGATTTCCATGATGACATTAGTATAATGGAGGAGTTTTGGAGGTAGAAAGAAGAGATATATATTATTATTGAAACGGTACAGTAAGGGTGATATTTATTTTGGGAAGGACGAGACTATTTCTGGGAATTTGAGTGAGGAAGATTTTGCCCACTGAAAAATGGGGAGTAAAGAAAATGGTGTTACGGTTCTTAAATTGAAGTGAAACATGTTTCCACGAGGGGAATGTTGTTGTTGAGGACTGTTTTATGCTTTTGTGTTTGGGAGAATTTGTAATAAACAGAGATTTGGAGACGAGGACGGCGGTTCGTTCTCTCACTCACTGACTCCGTGATTCTGCTTTCCAGGGTTTCTCCTATGAGAGTTAAGTAGTGAACCCCAATCAAGAAAAATCATTTGTTACCCCGGTTACTCAATTTGAAATCGCCCCCTTGGGGCAGACGTCAAGCTGGCGACCGGAGCAGGAAAGAAGGAGGAAGAGGAGGAGGAGGAGCCTGCAGCAGTGAAGGAGGAAGAGGAGGAGCAGCCTGCAGCAGTGAAGGAGGAAGAGGAGGAGGAGGAAGAGCCTGCAGCAGTGAAGGAGGAAGAGGAGGAGCTTGCAGCAGTGAAGGAGGAAGAAGAGGAGCAGCCTGCAGCAGTGAAGGAGGAAGAGGAGGAGCAGCCTGCAGCAGTGAAAGAGGAAAAGGAGGAGGAGCTTGCAGCAGTGAAGGAAGAAGAGGAGGAGCAGCCTGCAGCAGTGAAGGAGGAAGAGGAGGAGCAGCCTGCAGCAGTGAAGGAGGAAGAAGAGGAGGAGCCTGCAGCAGTGAAGGAGGAAGAGGAGGAGGAGCTTGCCGCAGTGAAGGAGGAAGAGGAGGAGGAGGAGGAGGAGCCTGCAGCAGTGAAGGAGGAAGAAGAGGAGTATGTGGTGGAGAAGGTTTTGGACCGCAGAGTGGTGAAGGGAAGAGTAGAGTTTCTGCTGAAATGGAAGGGGTTCTCAGAGTAAGTATGAGTCTAGAATATATATATACACTCACCGGCCACTTTATTAGGTACCCCATGCTAGTAACGGGTTGGACCCCCTTTTGCCTTCAGAACTGCCTCAATTCTTCGTGGCATAGATTCAACAAGGTGCTGCAAGCATTCCTCAGGGAGTTTGGTCCATATTGACATGATGGCATCACACAGTTGCCGCAGATTTGTCGGCTGCACATCCATGATGCGAATCTCCCGTTCCACCACATCCCAAAGATGCTCTATTGGATTGAGATCTGGTGACTGTGGAGGCCATTTGAGTACAGCGAACTCATTGTCATGTTCAAGAAACCAGTCTGAGATGATTCCAGCTTTATGACATGGCGCATTATCCTGCTGAAAGTAGCCATCAGAAGTTGGGTACATTGTGGTCATAAAGGGATGGACATGGTCAGCAACAATACTCAGGTAGGCTGTGGCGTTGCAACGATGGTCAATTGGTACCAAGGGGCCCAAAGAGTGCCAAGAAAATATTCCCCACACCATGACACCACCACCACCAGCCTGAACCGTTGATACAAGGCAGGATGGATCCATGCTTTCATGTTGTAGACGCCAAATTCTGACCCTACCATCCGAACGTCGCAGCAGAAATCGAGACTCATCAGACCAGGCAACGTTTTTCCAATCTTCTATTGTCCAATTTCGATGAGCTTGTGCAAATTGTAGCCTCAGTTTCCTGTTCTTAGCTGAAAGGAGTGGCACCCGGTGTGGTCTTCTGCTGCTGTAGCCCATCTGCCTCAAAGTTCGACGTACTGTGCGTTCAGAGATGCTCTTCTGCCCACCTTGGTTGTAACGGGTGGTAATTTGAGTCACTGTTGCCCTTCTATCAGCTCGAACCAGTCTGGCCATTCTCCTCTGACCTCTGGCATCAACAAGGCATTTCCGCCCACAGAACTGCCGCTCACTGGATGTTTTTTCTTTTTCGGACCATTCTCTGTAAACCCTAGAGATGGTTGTGCGTGAAAATCCCAGTAGATTAGCAGTTTCTGAAATACTCAGACCAGCCCTTCTGGCACCAACAATCATGCCACGTTCAAAGTCACTCAAATCACCTTTCTTCCCCATACTGATGCTCGGTTTGAACTGCAGGAGATTGTCTTGACCATGTCTACATGCCTAAATGCACTGAGTTGCCGCCATGTGATTGGCTGCTTAGAAATTAAGTGTTAACGAGCAGTTGGACAGGTGTACCTAATAAAGTGGCCGGTGAGTGTGTATATATATATATATATATATACATACAGTGAGGAAAATAAGTATTTGAACACGCTGCTTTTTTGCAAGTTCTCCCACTTAGAAATCATGGAGGGTCTGAAATTGTCATCGTAGGTGCATGTCCACTGTGAGAGAAATCAACTAACTGTATGATTTTTTAACTATTTATTTGTATGATACAGCTGCAAATAAGTATTTGAACACCTGAGAAAATCAATGTTAATATTTGGTACAGTAGCCTTTGTTTGCAGTTCCAGAGGTCAAACGTTTCCTGTAGTTCTTCACCAGGTTTGACACACTGCAGAAGGGATTTTGGCCCACTCCTCCACACAGATCTTCTCTAGATCAGTCAGGTTTCTGGGCTGTCGCTGAGAAACACGGAGTTTGAGCTCCCTCCAAAGATTCTCTATTGGGTTTAGGTCTGGAGACTGGCTAGGCCCCCCCAGAACCTTGATCTGCTTCTTCCAGAGCCCCTCCTTGGTTCTCCTGGCTGTGTGCTTCGGGTCATTGTCGTGTTGGAAGACCCAGCCTCGACCCATCTTCAATGCTCTAACTGAGGGAAGGAGGTTGTTCCCCAAAATCTCGCAATACATGGCCCCGGTCCTCCTCTCCTTAATACAGTGCAGTCGCCCTGTCCCATGTGCAGAAGAACACCCCCAAAGTATGATGCTACCCCCCCATGCTTCACAGTAGGGATGGTGTTCTTTGGATGGTCCTCATCATTCTTCTTCCTCCAAACACGGTTAGTGGAATTATGACCAAAAAGTTCTATTTTGGTCTCATCTGACCACATGACTTTCTCCCATGACTCCTCTGGATCATCCAAATGGTCATTGGCAAACTTAAGACGAGCCTTGACATGTGCTGGTTTAAGCAGGGGAACCTTCCGTGCCATGCATGATTTCAAACCATGATGTCTTAGTGTATTACCAACAGTAACCATGGAAACGGTGGTCCCAGCTCTTTTCAGGTCATTGACCAGCTCCTCCCGTGTAGTTCTGGGCTGATTTCTCACCTTTCTTAGGATCATTGAGACCCCACGAGGTGAGATCTTGCATGGAGCCCCAGTCCGAGGGAGATTGACAGTCATGTTTAGCTTCTTCCATTTTCTAATGATTGCTCCAACAGTGGACCTTTTTCACCAAGCTGCTTGGACATGTCCCCGTAGCCCTTTCCAGCCTTGTGGAGGTGGACAATGTTGTCTCTAGTGTCTTTGGACAGCTCTTTGGTCTTGGCCATGTTAGTAGTTGGATTCTTACTGATTGTATGGGGTGGACAGGTGTCTTTATGCAGCTAACGACCTCAAACAGGTGCACCTAATTTAGGATAATAAATGGAGTGGAGGTGGACATTTTGAAGGCAGACTAACAGGTCTTTGAGGTTCAGAATTCTAGCTGATAGACAGGTGTTCAAATACTTATTTGCAGCTGTATCATACAAATAAATAGTAAAATAAATCATACATTGTGATTTCTGGATATTTTTTTTAGATGATGTCTCTCACAGTGGACATGCACCTACGATGACAATTTCAGACCCCTCCATGATTTCTAAGTGGGAGAACTTGCAAAATAGCAGCGTGTTCAAATACTTATTTTCTTCACTGTATATACACACACATACAGCATACCATGCCCTCAAAGTTGAAGGTTTGGTATTTTGACACTAAGGTGCAGACCCGCAAATAACCTTACAACATGGCAACAGATAAAAGGAATAATCCAAATTAGCAGCTAGAGTGAGAATGTATTTCCTAAAAAACAAAGTGTGAGGAGATGTTCTTCTGTCTGCACTCACCTTTCCAGTGAGGATAACACATGGGAGCCGCAAGACAACCTGGACCTGGACCTTATCACCGAGTACCTGCAGAAACACCAGGAGGAGGAGGAGGAGGGCAAGAGGAAAGGTGTCAGGGAGGCCTCGGGAGACTCAGAGGAGCGAGGGAGCAAGAGGAAGAAGGAGGAGGTGAGTGAAGGAAAGAGGTTACTCCAGACTGAAGAGACCCAGAAAACTATTCTGTAGCTCGCTGAACTGTCATGGGTCTACTGCCTCGTTATCTTCAATAAGTGTTCTGCTACCATGTGGAAGTTTAGAGAGAGAGACTAAAATACAAATAAAAATTTTCTCACAAACAGTGATTTCTTTTTATTTTACAGCGAGGCGATGGTTCAGTTTAGTTCACTTTTATTTATATAGCACATTTTAAAACAACCGTAGTATCCAAGGTATCAAGATAAGATACCAAGGTATCTTAACAAGCTAAAAAACAAAACAAAGTGAACATTTCCAACACAATACAAAATAACCAACAGTAGAAATAAAAGAAACGGTCAAGGTATCAAAGCTCAACTTGAGTTGAAAGCCAACGAATAGTAGTGGAGCTCAAGCAAGGACGGCAAAGGGCGATGGACGCTACTCACAGAGACGGCTGATCATTATGAACGGGTCAAATGGCGGATACACACGTCCTGTGTATGAGACGTCTGTATCGTCACTGCGCTGCATTTTTATGAACTATGATATTCTGGCCCAGGTCCTGATGCAGGTCCTGATCCAGGTCCAGCAACTCTGTCTCACACGTTGTTACTCTACCAACTGAAGTTAGTTGCATTCACTAACTTCTTCTGTTTGTTGCCGTGGCAACCGCGATAGCAGTTACCCGCGGAAACACTGGTACAAATACAGGTTTGTCTCTAATGCTTAACAATATACAGCTGTGTTAATAACAATATACAGCTGTGTTAATAACAATATACAGCTGTGTTAATAAAAAAATTAAAATTGTAGACAAGTGTCAGAAGTGTGGACCCGCGCTGTGTTGCCGGGCGCGGAGAGTAAGACGAGAGATCCAACACAGGTACGGCTTTACAAAGGAAATTGGTCATGTAACGCAAAATTAAACCATATCCATATAACAACATTGCAGCGGATGCGAGGACATTAGCACCAGTGTGTCCTAGAGGAGCTAACAGCTAACAGACGCTAACTAGCACCGACTAGCACTGGTCACTGCTGTTGTCTGAATAACACAGACGGGACAAAATGTTGTGTTTACTGGTAAACTGGTAAACTGGTAAACCTTGAGACCGACGTATAAACGACTACCGAGTTGTCCTCCCGTTACTCTGTCCTCTGTGACTGTCTACATCTAGAAACTAAGCTGCACGGTGCAGGAACTACACTGATTGGCACATAAGCAGACAGTGGTTTACGGAGCGGTAGATGCGCTATGCAAAAAAAATCCGGAGCTTTCTATGAAATGGTTTAAAAAAAGACGCTTTAAAAAAAGACGCTTTAAAAAAAATTGCTCGATCACGCAAATTTGATCGTGGGAAGTAAAAATCGTGATCATGATTAAATTCAATTAATTGTGCAGCCCTAGCAACAACCCAGGCAAATAGATTTGTACATTGTCTGCAAAACAGGGTTTAAGAAGGTTGTTTACTAACTCTCTCTCTCTCTCTCTCTCTCTTTCTGTCCCCCCCTGTCTGTTGCTATAGAAACAGAGAAGAGGAGAGGGACCAAAATGTCACCGCTGTCAACACTGTGACAAATCCTTCACAACATCTGGACATTTAAAGATTCATCAGAGAGTTCACACTGGAGAGAATCTACACAGCTGTGATCTATGTGGTAAAACCTTTTCTTGGAGGGGTAAACTAGTAATCCACCAACGTGTTCACACAGGAGAGAAACCGTACCGCTGTGATCAATGTGGGAAAACGTTTACTTATAGTAGTGGCTTTAAATGTCACCAGCGCATTCACACTGGAGAAAAGCCGTACAGCTGTGATCTATGTGGTAAAGCCTTTAATCATAGTAATAACTTTAAAAGACACCAGCTCGTTCACACTGGAGAGAAGCCGCACAGGTGTGAACACTGTGGGGAAACATTTTCTGAGAGCGGTAGCCTTAAATCTCACCTGCGCATTCACACTGGAGAGAAACCGTACAGCTGTGATATATGTGGTAGAGCATTTTCTCAGCTTGGTCACCTTAAATCTCATCAGCGTGTTCACACTGGAGAGAAGCCGTACTCGTGTGAACAATGTGGGAAAACGTTTTCTGAGAGTGGTCGCCTTAAATCTCACCAACGTGTTCACACTGGAGAGAAGCAGTACAGCTGTGAACACTGTGGGGAAACGTTTTCTGAGAGCTGTAACCTTAAACGACACCTGCGCATTCACACTGGAGAGAAGCCGTACAGCTGTGATCTATGTGGTAAATCATTTTCTCAGATTGGTGGCCTTAAATCTCACCAGCGTGTTCACACTGGAGAGAAGCCGTACTCGTGTGAACAATGTGGGAAAATGTTTTCTCAGAGTAGTAACCTTAAACAACACCAGCGCATTCACACTGGAGAGAAGCCGAAATAGTCTGAACTTTAAATAAGCAAAACTACAAAGAGACATATGAAAGTGCAGCTTCAAGAAAAAAACAAGAACAATAACTACAGTGGGGTTCAAAAGGTTGGGCACCCCAGGTAAAAATTTGTATTAATGTGCATAAAGAAGCCAAAAAAAAGATGGAAAAATTGCCAAAAGGCATCAAATGACAGATTAGACACTCGTATAATATGTCACAAAAAGTTGGATTTTATTTCCATCATTTACACTTTCAAAATAACAGAAAACAAAAAATTGACATCTGCAAAAGTTTTGGCCCCCTGCAGAGTTAATACCTTGTACACCCCCCCCCCCCCCCCCCTCCAGCTTGGAAACGCTTCTTGTAGCCAGCCAAGAGTCTTTAATTCTTGTTTGAGGTATCTTCGCCCATTCTTCCTTCCAAAAGTCTTCCAGTTCTTTGAGATTTCTGCTCTTTCAGGGTCTATACATAGATTTTACAAGAACATCTCCTCACATTATGTTGAGGTCAGGAGATTGTAAAGGCCATGGCAAAACCTTCAGTTTATACCTCTTGATGTAATCCACCGTGTATTTTGAGGTGTGTTTAGGATCATTATTCATTTGTAGAAGCCATCCTCTCTTTAACTTCAGCTTTTTCACAGATGGCATCAAGTTAGCGTCCTAAATTTGCTGAAATGTTATTGAATCCATTTTTTCTTCTACTCGTGAAATGTTCCCTGTGCTTCTGGCTGCAATACAACCCCAAAGCATGATGGACCCCCCCAGCTTAACAGTTGGACAGTTCTTTTCATTAAATTCTGTTCCCTTTCTTCTCCAAACGTACCTTTGCTCATTACGGCCGAAAAGTTCTACTTTAACCTCATCGGTCCACAGAACATGTTCCCACAATGCATCAGGCTTGTCTATATGTTCATTTTAAAATGCTGATTTTTGTGGTGAGGACGTAGAAGAGGTTTTCTTCTGATGACTCTTCCATGAAGACCATGTCTGTAGGAGTATCTCTTTAAAGTGGAATGGTGTAGATCAGCTCCAGTGTCTGCAGGTCTTTCTGGAGGGACCGGGCAGTCTAACGGGGGTCTGGACTTGCTGTTCTCACAATCCTGCGAGCGGTTCTGTCTATTTTTCTTGGTCTTCTTGGAAATTGTTAAAGTTTGAAATATCCAACAAATTTCGTTACACTTGATAATTGTGTCCCACTTGTTGATTCTTCACAAACATTACAGTTTTATATCTTTATGTTTGAAGCCTGAAATGTGTGTGTTGTATTCAGGGGGATGTTTGCGAGCTTTTGGCTAATTCTGGGATTTTTAATCCATGTATAATCATTTGTTTAATTATTTTGATCTGTCTTCTTCTTAAATAAACTGAACTGAGTTGAACTTTGACATTTAGTTTCTTCGTATTTTACAGATTTATTCTTTTTTATGATATTCTTATCACATCATACTTCAGTTTATTACAAACATTCAACATCAACACACATCTGGAGATACGTGGTTTTCATTGGACGAGAAGGGAAAAAACCTGAAAAGTAACTAGAAACTCCCCTTCAGAAAATGGCGTAGTGTTCTGGCGATGGTTGGTTAAAACCTCGGCGCTCTGTATCGACCTCTCTCTTCCGACTACATCGTTGGTTTATCACCAACAAAAACTAAATACACATTTAACAATAAACAACAATTAAAAAAAAATAATTTAAATTTCAAAATATCAACCATTGAAAGCCACGCTGAGATAGTATCGGGACCGGCACTATGCATTCTTGCCACTGATAGCTCCATCTCAATTACGTCCATGAATGTGTTAATCCATTGAGGCTTAGTTATTGTATGTGGAGGTTTCCAGCGTAGAGCTAGCATCTTCTTGGCCGCAGTGATGCCTGTTAAGCTTTTCCCAACATGTCATCTTTAGTGACAAAGTGTCATTCAAGAGCAACAGGACTAAATGGGCAACCGTCGGCATGACCGTGATAACTCAAACTTATTTGATATTATGCCATTTGTGTTTATCATCGCAGATGGATTGCTATAAAGTAGCTTAATAAAACTAATAAAAGTTGGGCCCAAATTAAAGTGCTTTAGAACCATCCACATGAAGCAATCGTCGTACATTGTCAGAAGCAAGTCTCGATTTCACAAAGCCCGTCTGGTCACTTTTAATTAACGTAGTTATATGAGGCTCAAATCGCAAGGCCAGTATACGGGCAAAAACTTCTATTTCGGCATTAAGGATAGATAATGGTCTTTAGTTCCTGCACTTAGTGGTGTCCTTATTAGGTTTGGGTAATACTTCTATCAAGGCGACATTCATGTCATTAAAAAAGGCACCAACTTCAACAGCTTTATGAATCATGGCTAAAAAGTATTGCCCCAACTCTTCCCAAAAGGTAAGGTAAAATTCAGGAGGAATTCCATCCCAACCCGGGGATTTACCTTTTTTCATACCCGCTATAGCACCTCTTAACTCAGTCAGGGTAATTTGCTCCCCAAAACAGTGTGCATCATCTTGTGTAAGCATAGGGAGTTCTAAGTCTTGTAAAAAGGTGTCACATTTAGTTTTATCCAATAATACTTCCGATTTGTATAACTTTTTGTAAAATGTTTGGAAAGCAACATTAATATCTTTGGGAGTGGTCAACAGTTTTTGCTCTGAATTGATAGCTGTAATGTTAGAGTACTTTTCACATTTTTGCAAAGAAAGAGAGCAGATGACTTGGTCTCGAGCCATTAAAATAATAGTTCCTTCTAGCCCTTTGAATTTGGAATTCAGCTCGTAATCTCAAAATGTTGTTTCTCCATTCTGGCTGTATTGATTTTCTTTTTACTGTCATCTGTTGAGCCATCCCGTTGCTGAGCCTGTTCTAGCGTTTGTAGTTCAATCTCAAGTGCAGTAATCTTGCTCAGCCTTGATTGATTAAGGTAGGAAGCGAAGGAAATAGTAGTATTTCTCGCAAATCCTTTAATTGCACCCCACAGGACCTCCACGGAATCAGCACTCTCTGAAATAAATGTTTTAAAGGTATTTCTAAAATGGTCACAATAGCCGTTGTTTTTAAGTAATGTGGTGTTAAAGCGCCACCTTGTGGCCTTAGTTGGAATTCGGGCCAGTGAGAGCTGTGATGTGACAACACAATGGTCAGATAAAGAGTTAGGGTAAATCACGGCAGAATGGATTTCAGAATATATTGTTGCAGAAGCCAGTAAATGATCTATCCTTGAGTAAGTTTTGTGTCTATATGAATAAAACCTATCAGTTCTAGCTGAAGGATTAACAGCCTCTGGCTGCCTTCAAGATGCGGTCCCGGCCTGTGTAGCGTAGCATCTTGCAGATCAAGGTGCGGGATCCAGTGTCCGGGCCTACACGGTGTACCCGCATCACCTCCATCTTTCCGTCGTTAAGTGCAGGAAACCATTTAATGAGTGAAGATTAAACAAATTTCGTTGCGTCTCCTTTTTCAACTGTTTCTGTCAAGTTGATAATGCAAACATTATCCTTGCGGGACCTGACTTCTAGCTCCGCCATGTGTGCTTCCAGTTGGCACCATGCTGTTTGGAAAGACTGCTCGTGTTTAGCCATCTGAGTGGAGAGATCTTTATAGTCCTTTTTCAGCTTCCCAATTTTAATTGTGTTCGTCGTTACCTCCGTTTTTATGTTATCCAGCCATAATTCAAACTTCGCAAACTGATTCTCGATGAAGGTTTGCTGCTCTTTCATTGCGGTAGCTAACATGGTCGATATAGCCAGGCGAAATGACTTTCAGAGGGTCCAACCCGACTTTACTTCTCAAACCTTAAGCCATTGCATACATAGGGCTTACGGAAACTCAGGGCGAGGAGTTGTTAAGTTAGCAATACAACGTAGATGGATAGTTTTATAAAAATAGGGGGAAAGGGGGCCAGAGCAACCGCGCTATGCTTGTCTGCAGGTCATGTGCCGCCAGCCAAGAGTCTTCAATTCTTGTTTGAGGTGTCTTCACCCATTCTTCTTCCAAATGTCTACCAATTCTTTGAGATTTCTGGGCTGTCTGTCACGCACTGCTCTTTTAAGGTCTATCCATAGATTTTACATTATGTTGAGGTCAGGAGATTGTAAAGGCCATGGCAAAACCTTCAGTTTACGCATCTTGATGTAATCCACCGTGGATTTTGAGGTGTGTTTAGGATCATTATCCATTTGTAGAAGCCATCCTCTCTTTAACTTCAGCTTTTTCACAGATGGCATCAAGTTAGCGTCCAAAATCTGCTGAAATGTTATTGAATCCATTTTTCCTTCTACTCGTGAAATGTTCCGTGTGCCATGAGAACAGCTGATTGGATTCAGGGGGTTTGCGAGCTTTTGGCTAATTCTGGGATTTTTAACCCATGTATAATCATTTGTTTTATTAATTTGATCTGTCTCCTTCTTAAATAAACTGAACTGAGTTGAACTTTGATATTTAGTTTCTTCTTATTTTACAGATTTATTCTTTTTTATGACACTCTTATGACATCATACTTTAGTTTATCACAAACATTCAACATCAACACACATCTGGAGATACGTGGTTTTCATTGGACAAGAAGGGAAAAAACCTGAAAAGTAACTAGAAACTCCCCTTCAGAAAATGGTGTAGTGTTGTGGCGATGTTGTGCGTCCATGTTTGGTTAAAACCTCGGCGCTCTGTATCGACCTCTCTTTCTTTCCCATGAGCTGATGTTTTTGAGGGATAACAGCTGATTCCCGTCCATGTTAATGTCTCCCATTCAGTTCTCAGCTCGCCGCCACAGGGGTCAGACCGTTCTCTTAATACATCCATGGGTCCGACCGCTGAACCTTCATTATAAACAGCAGGCAGTTTACGCTGATAGCGTAACAGAGTCGTAACGAAGTCGTCTGTTTGAGGAAGATCAACCTGCACAGTGGCAACAGCACTCCCTACAGTCACAAAATACGATGGTCACAGAATTTGGTGTTACACCGGCCGCTGAGATTGTGTATGGTCGCGTGACGAGACTGCACAACGCCGTTTGATTGGTGAAACACAGTCACGTGGTAGAGCTTTTACCGGAAGTCTCTCTCTCTCTCTCTGTCAAAATGGATGTATTCTTCTGTTGTGTCTATGTTTCAACTCCTAATTAAAAGGTAAAGTTTCCGTCCACTAAAGGTTCTGTTGTTGTCTCTGACAGACTCAGATTATTATTCTAAGAGTCTGACAACATTATGGGATGGATCCCTACAGAGATAGACCTTTAGTTAAAGAGTAAGATCCTTTTAGTTTAACATGAAACAGAAATCGACCATCACCAAACCCACCAGACTCCATGTAAATAATCACTACTTTTAGCGTGTATAGAGCAGCATATCTCCACCAGACTCCATGTAAATAATCACTACTTTTAGCGTGTATAGAGCAGCATATCTCCACCAGACTCCATGTAAATAATCACTACTTTTAGTGTGTATAGAGCAGCATATCTCCACCAGACTCCATGTAAATAATCACTACTTTTAGTGTGTATAGAGCAGCATATCTCCACCAGACTCCATGTAAATAATCACTACTTTTAGCGTGTATAGAGCAGCATATCTCCACATTTATTTCAGCTTGAATGTGTGATACACCCTTAAGGGATAACATAATAACCAGCGTAGTGTTTAGTACGAATTTCAAATTGTTATTGGTAAGCAATATTAACGTAGCGGGGGAACAAAGAAAGCGGAACCAATGTGCGGGTATCGGTACACCACGGGGCCCAGGTGACGGACACTTTCCTCCTCTTTGGAGACGAGGATGGCGGTTTGTTTTCTCTCTCACTGATGCCGTAATTCTGCTTTCCAGGTTGGTACTCGGTAAAAATGACAACAGACGGTTTCCTTCTGCCGTGTGTATGGTGTACTGAAGCTGTGGTGGGTTAGTTATGGAGTTTATGATGTGGAAAGGCGAGCTAAAGAGCCGCATTTGGAACCGCGGGAAACGGGTTTGGTAAACAATAGAGCTAGCGGCTAGCTAACAGGTGTGTATCGGGGTGGTATCATAGACAGGTAAAGAAATGGACCAACAGGTCCCGTTGTTTCCATGGAGACCAGTGAAGTCTGTTATGGCGGTTTTCCACTGCGCGGTATCTACTCTACTCGCCTTTTTTGGTTTTCCATTCCGATAAAAAGTCCCTGGGGCCTGCTACCAGGTACTTTATGTAGTACTACATAATATCCCTGGGACCTGCTACCAGGTACTTTATGTAGTACTACATAATATCCCTGGGACCTGCTACCAGGTACTTTATGTAGTACTACATAAAGTCCCTGGGACCTGCTACCAGGTACTTTATGTAGTACTACATAATATCCCTGGGACCTGCTACCAGGTACTTTATGTAGTACTACCTCAGTCGAGGTTCTAAGCGAGCTGATGCGATACTAAAAGGTAAAGTGGGAACCTGCAGGCTGCTGATTGGTCGGATCACTGCGTTGTTAGTAAACAAGAGTGCGGAGTGTGTGTCCGGAACAAACGGGACATTAAAATAATATTCTAGCCAGAAACCGACATATTATCTACTCTCTGCACTATTCTCACTTTAACTGTTCAATATTAAGGGCTATAATATTAGGGGCTTTATGTTGTTTCCAATATTGCACACTGTTACTTTAAAAAAAAACAAGACAATATATCAAAGAAAAGTTTTTATTTAGCTTTTCAAGGAGCGCATCAAACCCTCCCGTCCATCCCGGCTCTGCTGGCCCAGATGCATCCCAGTCGTTGTCATAAGCCTCTCCATGACTGTCATAAAGATTATACGAAGCCCAGCAGGTCAGAACCAGAACCAGATCCAGAGGTTTCACCCGTCAGACATCAAACGCCCACCAGACGGTCTGAAACACAAACGGTACACAGCAGACATATTTTGGTGTGTAATCATGGTCGCTAAAGTTCATGTACTTTATATAGCGTATAGTAAATACTGACCGGGGTCCCTAACACATGCAAATGTTAGCTAACGTTACCAGGAAACTTAACTTACCCTTTCGTGTCGTCATGGCGACGTCTGAACTCAGGAGGAATTCCCAAACTCCTGTTTTTTTTTTAGCGGTGATTTTTGTTGCTTCCTTCTGCTTCTTTTGAAACAAAACAGGCTCGTTGGAGATGAGCCAGGTCTGCGCAGAATCGTTCACCGGCGATCGGCGCCCGTTGCATGCTGGGTAGATTTGTGTCCGACTTGATCCCGACTTGCTCTGACGTCATGCACACGTGGGCAACGATAATCTCACGAGAGCAAGGGGGGCGCAGGTCTGAGACCAGGGGGCCGCAGGTCTGAGACCAGGTGGCGCAGGTCTGAGACCAGGGGGCCGCAGGTCTGAGACCAGGTGGCGCAGGTCTGAGACCAGGGGGCCGCAGGTCTGAGACCAGGTGGCGCAGGTCTGAGACCAGGGGGCCGCAGGTCTGAGACCAGGTGGCGCAGGTCTGAGACCAGGCGGCCGCAGGTCTGAGACCAGGCGGCGCAGTTGGTTTTCACCGACTGCAAGAACCAGGCGGACCCAGAGCATGCTGGGAAACGCCGGCCTCTCAGCTGATTTAACAGCTGATTGGTTCACGATCGACTCAACATGATGACGTTTTATATAAACCTTTTATTAATTTTGAATCAGAGGGATTTTAATTGCTATTTGTCTGATTTAAAGACTTATTCTGTACAGAACACACGTTGTGAGGCTGATAGTGACGTTTAGAAGTCAGAGAGACTAAATCTGATCAGATCACTGATCATCTCCAGTCTGTTGTTAATTAAAATCAGCACCAGATCTCATGTAGAGCATTCTGAGAGCTACTCTGTCATAATTAAAACAACTGGAGACTGTGTACCAGCTGATATGTGGGTCTGATTATATTTTATTAAATCGGAATCACACCACAGTGTTTTTGTCACTTCCTGTCCAGCCTGAAGGCGGCTGGAATCGGCTGGAAACTGTCCGACTTTACTGCAGCTTTTTGTCCCCGCTAAACAAATAAGTCTCAGCTATTTCATCATGTCTTTAAAACAGCAGGCAGTCAGATCCAGTTGTGACCACTGCATGTAGCCTTAAGCTACTAACATTAATATAAATGATATAGGCTATTTGTGTTATAGCTTCAACCTTGAGGTTATAGGCTACCTAACCCACTCCTTCCAGTTCTCAGCTGCAAATGACTGAAATGAACTACAAAAAAACTTTGAAATTCAAAACGCTTATCCCACTTCCTGCCTTTAAAGTACGGCTGCCTGCGCTCCTGTCCAATGACATGCTAACTGTTCTGCATCTGTACTATTCGTCCTGCACACACCTGTATGTGAAATCATGTTTATTTATTTGTTTTGTCAGAGATGGACATTTGAGTTTCAGGTTGATTTGAACGTGCTTACAATTGACAAACATACAAGGCGTGTATTTTGTGGGAATCAAACAAAATAAAGACAATTTCTGAGCAAGAGCAACTTGTGAGTTATTTGCACGCAGTGTTGTGTGGTCACAAGTTGATCGGGCTACCTCTTCATTTTAAGAAACGCTGAGAAACTAATGCTTCTTTGCAGTAAGAGTCAATTTCTGCCTGAATTCCACCTGTGACTTGATTACTGCTAAAAGAAGAGCCAAGGAGCTCCTCGAGTGCATGCTTCTTAAGAGGAGGCACAAAGCTCACGCTGCTGTCATCCAGATCTGCTGGATGTGGTCCTGGTTCATAAATGATAAAAAAGACATTATATTAGGATTTTGTTACATTTTATTGTATTTCTCCCAATTTTGTCTATGGCACAGCATTAACATTTTTTTTACCTGTTGTTGCATTTGTGATGCTTTCAACTTTAATCTTTCAAAGACGTCCTCTCTCTCTCTCCACTGCCTAGATGATGCAAGGTTCGAAAGCGTGGATCCAAAGCACTGCTCTCCTGCATGAACTGCCTTCATCTGAGCAATGGCATTTGAGTCGTGATTATCTGTGACCATGCTGTCTTGAATCATTTGTTTTAGTGGTGAAATGAGAGATATTGTTGGTTGCGACTCATCACAGAGAACAGTTGTGGCCTTTTTTATTGGTGAAAGAATCTTCACAAGATCCTCTGCATTTGCAATGTCAGATGTGTCCAAAGTGTCAATTTCACGTGACTTGTGTCTCAGTTCATCACTCAGCAGGGCTGCAGCAACAGCTTGTTGTTGTTCAAGGTATCGCACTACCATGTCCAGAGAGCTATTCCATCTTGTCACTACATCAATAATGAGTTTATGTACAGGGAGATTGAGTAGTTTTTGTTTGGTGGTCAGCACGGCTGTGGCTGTAGTACTGCGGTGAAAAAAACTTGCTACACGTCTGACTCTACCGAGGAGGCGGCTCACTGCGTTGACCTTTAAACCTGCTTGGGAGGCGAGGTTTAGTGTGTGCACAAAGCACCGTATGTGAGGGGACAGTTCGGCTTCCTTAACTGCTACTCGCATATTACTTGCGTTGTCAGTGACAACAGCGATCCTTGTTCCAATCTTGTCCAGCCCCCCCTCTTTGACTGCAGATTTAAGGACTTCGGCTATGTTTACGCCAGTGTGTGATTCGCTAAGCTGTCTAGTTTGTAAAACGTAACGCTGCATTTTAGAGGATGGATACCCGACCCGAGCCCGACGGTACCCGACGGGTCGGGCCGGGTTCGGACAGATTTTTAGAAAGGATGCTCGGGTTCGGGTTGGGCTCGGTCACATCAGCGCGATAAGGCATTGAACATTTTGAATTTAAAACAGCTTAAAATAAATGTCAAATATTACCCTAACATCCGTCTTCCTGTGTGCTGTGACAACCAAAGACGTGCGTATTAAGCTCCATGTGGCAGCGCAACGATGGAAGATGTTAAAAAGAAGTTGGCCGCAGGAGATTTTAAAACTATTGAAAACGAAGGAAAGTCAGCTGTGCATTGATGCGCTCATCTGTTGACATTTCCCAATGCCTTCCTACCATTGCTTAATAAAAGCGGCTTTCCACACAAACAAACGTACATGTGTCATTAGTATGAGAAACAAATGCGATTTTAACTGTGTCGGACGCGGGCCGGGCTCGGACAGAAAAATCCGGCCCGATCCGCACTCTACTGCATTTCCCATTCACTCGTCAAAACGTGCCGTAATAGTGATGTAACTGTGAGTGCACCCATCAGTGGTAACAGCAATGCACTCAGACTGTTTAAGGTTCAACATGACACATTCTTTTGTCTCACGGTAAAGAGCAGGGAACACAGTTTGATACTTCGGCTCAAGCTTGGCCACTAACCTTTTAAATCCTTTACCATCTACAGCAGAAAAGGGACGTAAATCACACGATATGTATTCCGCGATGTACCTCGTGATTTCTTGAGCCCTTGCGCTGTTGTGTGGCATAGTTGTTGAAAATGCCTCCTTCAGGGTTTTTTGACCGGACAGGACATTGTTTGTGAGAGAATCTGCAAACTTTTCCGGATGATGAGTCGTCAGATGACTTCGCATATTGCTTGTGTTTCCCGTGTTGTATCGCAGTTTACTGTGGCAGTGCTTGCATATAGTCCATTGTCTGTCCACCACCTTCTCTCCTTTTGCGTTTTTTGACACGGCGAAACCAAAATGTTTCCAGACATCTGACTTAAAAGCTGCAGGGGCCGGCACAGTCTCAACTTCGGGGTTGTTGTTGTTTTCATCCTTACAAGTATCGCTGGCTTGCTGTGAGCTTGTGTGGACAGCGTGCCGCGTGCAATCCTATTGGCTTAAGAACGGTTGGTATGACGACGCAGTGCAAAGATCATGGTCTACGTAGTTAACAATGATTTGTTCCGCGGGACTGTTTATTCCTCTTGCTTTTTGACGGACACCTGTCCTTTTATTATTGTAACCACGACGATATCGAGACACGTTTACCACCGCGATAGCGCGATAACGTCAATATCGTTAC
>CM057259.1:25189255-25255255 GCA_029931835.1 Etheostoma nigrum
CTGGACATGACGGATGTGTTCGGACAGAGTTCTGGAGAAAATCAAGATGTCATCCAGGTAGACAAAAACGAAGTTGTTTAACATATCCCGCAGGACATCATTCACCAGCGCCTGGAATACTGCTGGGGCGTTGGTGAGACCAAATGGCATCACCAGGTACTCATAATGGCCGGTGTGGGTGTTGAATGCGGTCTTCCACTCGTCACCCTCCCTTACTCACACCAGATGGTAGGCATTTCTGAGGTCCAGTTTGGTGAAAACCGTGGATCCCTGGAGCAACTCGAAAGCAGAGGTGAGTAAAGGTAGGGGGTACCGGTTCTTCACTGTGACGTCATTCAGACCTCGGTAATCAATGCAGGGACGAAGAGAACAGTCTTTCTTTCCTACGAAGAAGAACCCGGCACCAGCAGGAGAGGAAGACGGGCGGATAAGTCCAGCTGCCAGAGAGTCTCTGATGTACTCCTCCATGGCTTTTCTTTCAGGCGGAGATAGCGAGTACAGGTGACCTTTGGGTGGAGCAGTCCCAGGAAGAAGGTCAATGGCACAGTCGTACGGACGGTGCGGGGGCAGAGATGTGGCTTTGGTTTTGTTAAACACCTCTCGGAGATTATGGTAACAGTCAGGAACGTTGGAAATGTCAGGAGCAGTGCTGGGAGGTACTGAGCCAGGAGACAGCAGGGCAGCACGCAAACAGGTCCGGTGACAGGCGTTTCCCCACTCTTTCACGGTGCCCGAGGCCCAATCAAAGTGAGGATTGTGGAGACAGAGCCAAGGGTAGCCCGGGATTAAGGGTTGACCTGGAGAGCTGAGCAGGTGGAAGCGGATGATCTCTTGGTGGTTTCCTGACACCATCATGGAAACGGGAGCTGTGATGCTTGTGACAGTGCAGAGTACGTGACCATCCAGGGCCTGGGCCGGAACAGGAGTGTGCAAACGTTGGTTCTCCAAGTCCAGCTGACGAGCAAGTTCAATGTCCATGATATTGGCCTCTGCGCCAGAATCCACCAGAGCTGCCAGGGTGTGGGTGGCTTCAGACAGGCGCAGACAGACCTGGATGAGGAGTTTACAGCTGTTGGAGGATTGAATGTTCATTGAGCTCAACCGGATCCCTCCAACATTCGGTGAGCTCTGGCTTTTACCGGACAGGTGGAAACTTGATGACCACCACCACCACAGTACAGGCACAAGTTGGAGATGATGCGTCGCTGGCGCTCTGCAGGAGTTAAGGCGGCGCGGTCGACCTCCATAGGTTCAGGCTGAACCGACGGGCTCGATGGTGTGGCAGGTGGGACCCGAAAAGCTATTGGGACGCTCCGTGTGCTGGTCGATAGACTCTGGCGTCCTCTCTCGCGACGGCGAGCCTGGATCCTGCGGTCGAGGCGGACGGCCAGAGCGATGGCCTCATCAAGAGTGGAGGGTTGGTCATGCGACACCAGCTCGTCCTTCATGTAGTCCGCCAGGCTGTAGAGGAAAGCATCTACCAATGCGTCCATATTCCAGGAGCTACGACAAGCCACAGTACGAAAATCTATGGAGTAATCCGCCACAGTCATTCTGCCTTGGCGGAGGAGACAGGTTGGTCAAAAGTTGACAGATCGCATCGAGGTGTTGTTGCTGCTGCTGGAAATTATGGCGCTGTTGATAGCCAGCTTGGAGTAGAGAGGCCATGTCAGTAGAGATGCGGTTTACCTCCCTCTCCATCACTTCCAGGCGTTGCATGGCGGTGGGTGGTTCCGTGTCGTTGATTCCCATGCTGTTTTGACCGTGCGCTGGGTCCATATTGTTGGTCAGATCGTAGTGTCAGAAACCAGACAGGACGAGGACCACAAATGCATCACGTTCAAAACTTTATTGAAGATAAAGGGTACAAGGTATGTCAGGAGTACAGGAGTCTCAAGAGTCTGTGGGTGTGGGTCTCCCCAGTAGCCGACAATTACGGCAGGAACAGGATAATCCAGGAAGTCCCAGGTAGGAAAAACACAGAGGCAGACGAGCGTGTCCGGGAACACAAACAAAGAGTCAGAGATAGAGTCTGCGTATGAGAGTCTCCCCAGTGGCAACAGCTATGGCAGGAACAGGATGATCCGAGATAGTCCGAGGTGGGAGAAACACAGAAGCAGATGAACAGGTCCAGGAACATAGGCAGGGAGTCAGAGAAGTATTCCACAGCAGGCAGGGAAACTAGTGCTGGTAGCAGACGATCTGACAAGTGTAGACTGGAATGCAAGGTGTTAAGTATTGAGCATGATGAGTGGTGATTCCGTGCAGCTGGCAGGTAACGAGGATGTGGCAGAGCAGAGCAGGAACAGGTGAAGGTAATCAACCTTCAATCAGCATGTGACACCAGGTGGAGAAGGGGCTCATGACAGATCCATCTGAAACATGAGTCCTAACATGTCCAGATTAGTCTCCCAGAACTCCACAGGATTATCCATCTGAAACATGAGTCCTAATAGGTCCAGTTTACTCTCCCAGAACTCAAAAGGATGATCCAGCTGAAACATGTGTCCTAACAGGTCCAGTTCAGTCTCCCCGAACTCTACAGGAGTTTCCATCTGAAACATGAGTCCTAAAAGGTCCAGTTCAGTCTCCCAGAACTCTACAGGATGATCCATATTAAAAATGAGTCCTAACAGGTCCAGTTTAGTCTCCCACAACTCTACAGGATGATCCAGCTGAAACATGAGTCCTAAAAGGTCAACTTCAGTCTCCCAGAACTCTACAGGATTATCCAGCTGAAACATGAGTCCTAACATGTCCAGTTCAGTCTCCCAGAACTCCACAGGATTATTCATCTGAAACATGAGTCCTAATAGGTCCAGTTTATTCTCCCAGAACTCTAAAGGATGATCCAGATGAAACATGTGTCCTAACAGGTCCAGTTTAGTCTCCCAGAACTCTACAGGATGATCCATATTAAAAATGAGTCCTAACAGGTCCAGTTCAGTCTCCCAGAACTCTACAGGAGTTTCCATCTGAAACATGAGTCCTAACAGGTCCAGTTCAGTCTCCCAGAACTCCACAGGATTATCCATCTGAAACATGAGTCCTAACACATCCAGTTTCGTCTCCCAGAACTCTACAGGACGATCCACATGAAATACGATTCCTAACAGGTCCACTTCAGTCTCCCAGAACTCTACAGTATGTCCCAGGTCATGTTTCCTAACAGGTCCAGTTGTGTCTCGCAGAACTCTACAGGATGATCCAGATGATTTTGTGTATACTCAAGTTAGTTTTCATCTTCTTTTTGGTGAACAATGTTGAGTGAAGTGTGAAACTTGAGTGTTAACAGGTCCAATTCGGTCTCCCAGAACTCTACAAGATGATCCATCTGAAACCTGAGTCCTAACAGGTCCAGTTTAGTCTTTTTACTTCAGAAAACACTCCCAGAACTCTACAGGATGATCCAGATGATTTTGTGTATACTCAAGTTAGTTTTTATCTTCTTTTTGGTGAACAATGTGGCGTGAAGTGTGAAGAGGTCTCAGGGCATTACACTAGTTTTTAACATCTGACTTTTCGATTTTATATATTAATCGTAATTTAACATATTTTTCACATCATGTCTTTGTTTCTCTGCTGCCTTTTAGAATAAATAAAGTAAGTTTTTGGTGTTTGTTTTATTATGAACCTGAAAATAAAACCAACTGTAAAAAGAAACCAAAAAAACTGAAAACACATGTACTTCCTCAACCCTGAGATAAGGTGTAAACAGGTTTGTTTGGTGTACTGGGACCGTTTGTGTTCCAGTTTCCTCATTCTCTGTTAACTATCAAAACCATTCTGACCACACAATGCTTTCAGGTGTCTTTGTAAAACGTCTCGTAAAACGTCTTGTTCCCCGAGATAGGGGAACGAGACACTGCGTCGGTTACGACACTATGGGAACGCCTTTAGGCATGACAGGGCTGAATGCGAATGAAAACTACTCCAATCCTATTGGTCCTAGTAAGAACGGTAGCATGTGACGGCATAACCGTAGGGGCATATAAGCACACCGGCACATAGCTCATTAGCTCTTTCTATGAAGCAAGGCACTCCAGGCGGGCCGAGGGGCGGCAAACCGACGTAGTGTCTCGTTCCCCTATCTTGGGGAACAAGGCTTACATACGTAACCCGAGACGTTCCCCTTCGAGGGGAACTCGAACTGCGTCGGTTACTATGGGAACGAGATACCCACTAATCCGAGCCGAACACCCGCCTGCCCTAGCGTGCAAGCAACCTGTGGGCACAACTAGGAGGAAAGCACCCGGGTGCCGGTTGCGGAAGAAAAGTCCAGACTATAGAACCTGAAGAAGGTGTGAGGAGTGGCCCAGCTGGCCGCATCACAAACCCCCTGGAGAGACGCTCCCGAGAGGAGAGCCGTGAAGGCCGTCAAGCCTCTTGTGGAGTGAGCCCGTACAGCCATAGGTGAAGGCAAACTGCGCACCTGATAGGCCAGGGAGATAGTCTGAACAATCCAGTTGCTGATAGTATGTCTGAAAGCGGGGAGCCCAGTCCAGGGGGACCCGAAACACACCAGCAACTGGTCTGACTTCCGCCACCGGGAGGACCTCAGAGTGAAGACACTCAGTGCTCTGATAGTGCAGAACAAACGGAGCCTCCCGTCCTCCGCCGTCACATGAGGTGGAGGATGAATCGCCTGCAGTACCACGGGCCCCATAACAGCGGACTGGACCTCGGGAATGTAGTCCGGAACGGGGTGCAGGATGGCCCTCACGTTACCCGGGGCAAACTCCGGGGCCGGGGGCGTCAGGGAGAACCATAGAGGACAGTGCGTAATCTCCTGAGACGCAACAAGTCCACGTCTATAGGTCCAAACCTTCCGCACAAGGACTCCACCACCTCGGGGTGGAGCCGCCATTCCCCGGGCCTCAGCCCCTGTCTCAACAGCAGGTCCGCACCCTGATTCTGAAGCCCAGGGACAACATCGCCCTGAAAGAGAGCAGTCTCCGCAGGGACCACAAGAGGATCCGATGCGCCAGTCTGCAGAGAGGGCGCGAGCGCAGACCCCCCTGGTGATTCAGATAGGCCACCACTGCCGTATTGTCAGACCTGACAAGCACGTGGTGACCCAGGAGTGCAGGCAGGAAGCTCCTCAAAGCCCGGAACCCGGCCAGCATCTCGAGGCAAGTGATGTGCCATGACGAGTGACGCTCCTGCCAAACACCCCTTGCAGAGCGGTCGTCCATGACCGCGCCCCACCCGGTGAGGGAAGCGTCCGTTGAAACGATTACACGGCGACAGGGCGCCCCCATCGTGGGTCCTTGGGACAGGAACCAAGGCTTCTTCCATACCGATAGGGCACGAAGACATCTGTGCGTAACCCATATTAGGCGGAACGGGTGTCCTCTCGGGGAGAACCCCGTGGATTTCAGCCACCACTGCAGGGCCCTCATGTGCAGAAGACCAGAAGGTATCACGCTGGAAGCAGCCGCCATGAGGCCCAACACCCTTTGGAAGTGTTTCACTGTGATGGCCTCACCCTCCACACCATGGCCAGAACAGACTCGACACGAGCCGGAGACAAATGTGCCAGCAACACGTTATTAAGATGTCATGCTCCTACATGTTTTATCACAATGTTACTTAATAATGTTGATTAATGTTACTACTATTACCTTTTACTGCTATAATTTTTTATAGCAGTAAACGTTTTTTAACAGAGTGTCTCTCTCTCCCGGGCTGTCATCCGTTCTCTCAGCAAATCATAAGGTGGTGCAGAGTCCACTGGGCTAGTTAAGTTAGCTTGCTAATTCCACCCACCCAACGTGCCTTCAGCATACGCTGGTTATGGAATATTCACCGAACAAAAAGGTCAGGTTTGTCAGAAATGTTCAATTTTGTTGTTTTAATTTCTTAGACTAGAGACCCTTGAAAGGAGCATCAGATGGGCAAGAGGGAGGATTCTCCAATTGGATGATGCAGATGAACTTCTTCCATTAGTGACCAGTTTTATTGAAGAAGTGCACACAGCTTTGGCAACACAGCAAGGTATTTTCTTTGATTCATACAGTAGACCATCTCTTGTCAGTCAAACTACGTACAATCAATGCAATTCAAAGTGCTCTCCATTGCAAGCTATAATACAGACTAAAGCAAAAAGACCGAACAAGACTAAATAAAATAACTCTGCAGGATACTTAAAAAGGAAAAACAAAGGCATTGCAGGGTGATTACAAACATACGTAGCCCCAGAAGGGACATGGCAAGATTTTTCGAGGGTGCTACTTTTGCGTTCCCTTGAAATATGAGTACCATCGCAATACATTGCGTGCCCTTGCAATAAGAATTGTTGCCTCAATCTTTTTCTTCCATTTCGAGTTGTGTCAAATTCCACTTAGCTGCAACAGTGCAACGCAACAGTAAGGATCAGCTCGATGAATTTTAATTTGAATGGGATCGCTGATATACTGCTCAATAGGCACATGCATATGAGTTCTATAATTCATACCTGTTTCTTAAATGAATGAAAAGATAGTGCATGTGGCAATGAACCAACACAGAATTATCAAAGAATCTGCAGCTCCCCTTTCAAGAGATTTACATTCAATGTAGGGCTGGGCAATGTATCAATATGTATATCAATATCGTGATGTGAGAGTAGATATTGTATTACATTTTCGATATTGTAATATGGCATAAGTGTGGTCCTTTAGTGTTTTTCCTTTTACTCTTACCAGACTCTTCTGATATTTGCCTTTTCCGCACTTAGACATTATGTCCACATTACTTATGATTATTTATCTAAAAATCTAGTTGTGAAGATATTTTGTTAAGCATTTGCCAACCCTAGATTATCGCCAAAATATCGATAGAGGGAGTTGTTGAATATCGTGATATCAGATTGTTTTTGTTTTTTTTCTCTCCCTATCGCCAGTCCTATTTTAAAGTGCCTTTTACTACTGATTTCTTTCAACTAACGCAAAAGAATGTCTTTAGTGATATTTTGCAGTGACTTTTGCAATATGTTTTTTTTTTTTTGCCAGTAGAAATGGCAATGACGATTTTAATTAATGTGTGTTTGTGTGTGGGGGTGTGGGTGTGTGTGGGGCCCTAAAATAAACAGGTCAAAACATTGACTGGAACACCTGACATCCAGTTGGTGATAGTCCTGGAGACAGACTCCTTAAGCAGGCTGTCTCAATATGATCTTCAGGATAATGACTGACATGCATACATATTAGTTCATATACTGTATGTCAATAAATCTCTTTTTGCAACATTAGGTACCTCTGGGTATCAAGCCCCATTGGTTCGGACAGGTGATTTTGGAAGATCCAGCTACCTTATCACTGAAGAAAACTTGAGATTTAGTGCTGCATTTGATACCATTGACCATCATATTTTATTACAGAGATTGGAACATTTAATTGGCATTTAAGGGACTGCTCTAAGCTGGTTTTAGTCTTATTTATCAGATTGATCTCAGTTTGTTCATGTTCGATCTCAGTTTGTTCAAGGAGTCCTTTTGTTCTTTTTCTCCCAGCATGTTTCCTCGGATCAGGGAGGCCCCAAAATCATGGTTGCAGCTGTCGCCATGGTCCCGCTACACGTTCCCTTCCCTGCCACGATCTGCGGTGCCCAGCTACGTCCTGCTGTGCCTTGTAATGCTGCACAGTGCCCTGCTATGCCATGAACTACTACAAAGAACTACTACAAACTACTATTATTTTTATTTAATAAATTAATTTTTTTTTTTTGGGACTGTTATTGCCACTCTTCATTCTATCCCCAACCGGTCGTCAGACACCGCCTACCAAGAGCCTGGGTCTGTCCGAGGTTTCTTCCTAAAGGGGAGTTTTTCCTTGCCACTGTCGCACTGTTGCTTGCTCTGGAGGAAACTACTAGAACTGTTGGGTCCTTGTAAAGTGTCTTGAGATAACTTTTGTTATGAATTGATACTATAAATAAAATTGAATTGAATTGAATTGAGATTCCTGCTATCATGTGGTTTTGTAACTACGCAAATTGCTGAAATCCTGGATGTATCAGTCAGTACAGTGAAACGGCAATTGAGGTATGAATGACAATTGCAAGGCACATACACAATTTATTTTCCTCAGATTGCAGGGCTTATGTTTTAAATTATTTTAGTCAAAATACTGTGTTCTTTGTCAGTTTATTTACTTTCAGTGCTTGAAGGTAACGTTTTCCCAAGGAGGGCACTGTTGATACACATACAGGCTTTAGTAACAAAATAACCTATTACAACGCAAATGTAGCAAAGTTAATGGAGCTACTAAATCAATTTTATGGTACACTGACGAGCCCTGACATGATTTTTTTATAACTATACATTCAGTGGAATTGATAGACACCGCTCATTTAAGCTGGCTTTGGGTATCAGCAGGTCAAAATAAACAGGAATGAGCAAAAGTCAAATTATGCATAAGGATAAGACATATCCTTATCGTTTTAGACATACGTATCTGACACAGTTGGGTCATTTTGAGCATCAAAAGCAATGGCCAAATTTTTGTAATTTAAACATTAATTTTAGTGTGGTTTCTTTTTGCAAGGTGTAATTTATTACTGAAACTGTTATTATTATTATTATTGCTGTTATCTGTGTCAGAAGTTTTGTTTTTGTAAAATCACATTTAGTCAATTGAAAGACACTTAAACTGAAATTAACTTCTCTCTGTCTAGGCGGTTCAACTTGTCCTATTTGAGGTATGCACGTCTTTCTGATGCAGAACTTGATGAGGTGGTTCGGCAGATAGTCGGAGAAAATGAAGAGATGGGAGCTAATTCTGTTAGGGCCAGATTATCCGCTATGGGTCTTCGTGTGCAGAGAAGGAGAGTAAGAGAGAGTGTGATTCCAGTGAATCCAGCTGGAGCTGCACACAGAGCACTCTCTCACCACTTGCACAGGAGAACCTACAGTGTTGCAGGTCCCAACTCACTGTCATGGTAAGGTATGTGCAGGTGAATGAATTCTAGTGAGAATAAAAACTTACTAAATAATTGTCAGTCCTCTACAGTACAAGCTTTTTTCTCACTTTTGTTTGTCAAAATTTTGCATGCATATGTAAAAAGAAAAAAGTGGTCATACCGTTGTGAGCTACTAGTGGATCTGATTAACTTAGAGATCACAAAAAACAAGCACATATCCTGCACTAATGTATATTGTTAGGATAAGTTAATTTAAAAAAACATTTTGTGTAGTGTGTGTAATAAATGTAGGTGTCTAATTTCCTCAGTTATGTAGCTTGTAATTATGAGAATATGATTGCTGTGTCTGTTTTGTATTACTGATTCATCGACATTACAGTACATTACAAATTGTACTTTAAATACACCCATACATTTTGTACAGGAGCAAGTGTAGAACCCTGAATTTATTATGTAATCTAATGCAGAACACAAATATCCTCCTTTTTGTTTAATTTTTAGGTGGAGAATAGTGATCCATGGTGGAATATGTGGCTTCAGCAGACTGATTGTGTTTTTGCAAGCTTCAGGCAATAACAGAAGTAGCACTGTGTTTGATCAGTTTGTTCTAGCCACTGCTAATTATGGGGTACCTTCTAGGATAAGGTGTGACTATGGGGGAGAAAACAACAGTGTTTGCTACTTCATGAACATTTACCGTGGATCAGAAAGGGGAAGTGCCATACGGGGCAGAAGTGTCCATAACCAGCGGATAGAGAGGCTTTGGGGAGATCTTTGGCAGGGAATGACAAATGTGTACCACCAGCTTTTCTCCTTCCTTGAAAGTGAAGGAATCATTAACTGTACAAATGAGCTGCACTTGTGGGCATTGCACTATGTTTACCTGCCACGGATTAACCGGGACCTGGATCTTTTCAGGCAACAATGGAACAACCATGGCTTGTGCACTGTTGGCCACCATACACCATATCAGATATATGTCCGAGGATGTCTTCAAAGGCAAACACAACCACGGCAGAGATTTTTGGATCCGACACTGCTCAACAAGGTGCACCTGCTGCAATTCCTGCTCTGAACTGGCATGAAGTAGTAGCAGTTCCTGCTAACCAATTCAGTCCAAGCCATGCACAGATGCAACAACTCCAGGATGTGGATATTCTGGAAGGACCTATTGGTAGTCTAGCCATAGATACACTCCAAAGTGTAATTGACATTTTTGGAACAATTTTATGTTCAGGTCACAGCCACAGCTGTTTCTCAGTATTGTTGCCTTGTGATAGAAAGCCATATTGTGCATAGAGGTACTTTACTTGAGTCTTTTCGTATCATCTACTGCTACCCTACATTTTTTTTTTACATATACATAAATCTGAAAGTTTTAATTACTTTACACATTAAGATTGTTTGGAACCTTTTCAGTTTTTAAAATGTGGTTATATTTATGCAATAGCTGAACACACTGCAAAACTCACAGCCCTTGCTTCCTGATTTACAGCCCCGCTCTCATAGTTTAAAATAACTCACCGTTGGCTACTACTGGACAGGCTACATGTAAACCGCTGTGGGCCGCTTGCTTGGTCCTCCGGTAATGTGTGCAGGATTAGCATGGCAGCGTTAGCCTTAATATCTAATGTCACAACTCAAATGTGACATTTAAGGTCCTTAATGCTCTTTTATTTATTTTTTTAGTTTAGAAAGGTTCACTCTGTATGTAGATATATTTATATATTTTAGCCTAATGTAAAAAAAAAAAAAACACTTGAAGGATGATGATAATTTAAGTTTGACATTACTGCTTCTCCTGTTCTTTTTTTAGAGATTGTTTTATTTTTCAGAAATACATTTTGTGTAACGCCACAGACAACTTTATGCACTGGCTTTTGCTTATTAATGGTACAAAATAAAAACATTTGTCATGATAGTATATCTCTGTGGGTGTTGTCAACTTGAAAGTGTGAGATTTATCCTCTGTAATATTGTCCATTTGCTAACATTGTATATTTAGGCAACTTAATAGTATTGATGTCAGCCATAGCACACACTATATTTTAGACAAAGCTTTTATTTCTCAAAGTATATACACACTAGCCAATTGCAAATATATAAAGAAAGCTTGTACAGAAAAAAATATACAACAGCTAAATAACCAGGAACCACTGTACAATATGTGCAAGAAATAAAAAATGCTACACTCAAACAAAGAGGCACCAGTGGAGCAAAAGGCGGTAATGTTATCTTGATGAAAATAATTTTTAATTGAATAGTAAATTCATTGAATTTAAATTAATTTTTTTTTTTTTAAAAAGCTAAACCAAAAAAAAAGAAATGAGAAAGAAAAGAAGTGAGAGGATCCTTTGCATGTTGAATATTGGCAGGCGACCCCCTCCCTAGGCTTACAGAAATGGTTTAACCCTACTGCTCAGCAGCCAATGGGAGCTTAGGACGCTCACCCATTCAAAATGGAGAAGTGACCAAATGGCTCAAATTCACATGAAATTAACACGTAAACAACACGTTGTCTACGTGTCATTTATACGTCGCTTACGCGTAATTTACGTGTAGTTAACGTATACTTTACGAGTTAACGTGTGAAAAATTGTCGCGTTGTTTACGTGTTGTTTGCGTGTTGTTTACGTGTTGTTTATGTGTGAGAAATCAGGTGTATTTGGACTGTTTGGCTTTCCATATACAGAGGACAGAGAGGTACCTATGTTTACCTGTTATCCAGCATACTATCAAGTCTACTAGGCAAAGGGCTGGATGTAATGTTGTCACATACACAAAACACGAACATGTTCATTTACAAAAATAAAGCCCAACGTATAAGCTTTATAGCGTTCAGCAAAACAGCGACTGACACACTGGGCATTACTTGGAATTGAGACAACACCAAGATAGATACCAAACGATTCGACTTAGGGAATATAACTAACTAAATACAACTAAATACCAACTAACCAACTAAATACGTTGGAAGCACTCTTTTGACAAATTCCACAAGCTAGCACTCTGACCACAGACTGTATAAATAAACCAAGACTCCGACAATATCACAGATCGATAATAATACGTTTACTAGCCGCTAACTAAACCACAGAATCCAATGTCCCTCTCTACACCCTGAAGCTAGCTGATGTTCCCCGTCTCAACTAAACCACATAATCCAACGTCCCTCTCTACACCCTGAAGCTAGCTGATGTTCCCCGTCTCAACTAAACCACAGAATCCAACGTCCCTCTCTACACCCTGAAGCTAGCTGATGTTCCCCGTCTCAACTAAACCACAGAATCCAACGTCCCTCTCTACACCCTGAAGCTAGCTGATGTTCCCCGTCTCAACTAAACCACAGAATCCAACGTCCCTCTCTACACCCTGAAGCTAGTTGATGTTCGGCGTCTCACATTGTTGATGCAGAAACAGTTGATACTTCCATAGTAAAAATCTGCCAACTCCGCACTAGCCTAAAGTAAAGTAAACGGCAAAACACGTGAATCCTCCATGCATCTATGATCAAACTGGGGTAACTCTCCTACGTGCAGCTAACAAGCGATCCCATTGGAATAATTCGTCCACTTGCATTTTCCATTTATCATGTTTTTCTATTTTCTCTAAATGCACACCTAAAATGCATAATGTGCTTGGATACAATAAATGAGAGTGCATGGCAGTAATCTGCGCACACACACACACCCTGTCACTCCCCCCCCAAACGATCCTGTACTGAAGGTGGAGCCTGAAACTGATCGTCCTCCACGTGGTGGTAGTCAGACACTACAGGCCTGTTCCTCACAGGTTCAAATGCGTAACCCATGCCATTAAAATTACTCAATTTTGTGTTTATATAATATGCTGCAGCCGTTGCCTAGATACCTTCGCATGTCCTACCATGCCAGTGACGTCATCGATATTTTCAGCGTTCTAATACTAACAGAAGCAATTTTTGTGTTGCTTAAAAAAAAGCTATATTGATTTTTTTTATTAAAATTTTTAGTGTAATTTATTTATAATTATCATAACCAACAAGTTATCAATGTTTATTTTTTTAGTTCAGTTCGAGACACTCGCCCACGCGTAAAAACAACACCCCTGATTCATAGTTTAATAATTTAATAACCATAACAGCTATCGACTCACCAAAAGTTGCGGCTAAAACCTGACGAGTTAGCGGTTACAGAGGTCTTTTCCGGGTCCTTCTAGCCTCTACAGGTGATTTTCTATTGAGCCTGGAACTTCCAGCCTCTTTCGGGGTCGTTGGGCTTTAAATCCAAACTGTTACATCCAAGATTGATCCACTTTATGTCCATAATGCCTCGCGTTTTGGCTCATTTCTGCCGCTAGCTCGCGGCTCCGTCTCTCCTCTCGTTTTCCGGAAATAGAGGCACCAGCATGCCCATATATGGGAGACAACGTCACCCTCTTGTATGGAAGGCCAGAGGGTACAAAAAGGCCAATAGGCATGCATGAAAGGCCAAGAGGCACACATTTTTGACACACTTTTGCTTGTGTAGCATTGCTGTGGGTGTAATATCAATAAATATGACATTATTATGTTATTATTGTAAATGTCATGAGAGCAAAAGCGTCTTGACTTCCTTTGAAAAAATGTATGTATTTTGTCAACTGTATAAGTTATAATGATTATTTCTTCACAGTGTGACTCCCAAGACATATGAGAAGTGTTTTAGAAAGGAAAATGGCTTATGTTTTACTGCTCTGTCTGTGATAGCAATACATATCTGGAAGATTCACGTTCCGTTTTATTTATTTATTTGTCTTTAAGGCCCTACAACCATTTTTAACATGCAAGTGACCTCACTGCAACCCAAATATTCCAATAACCCAGTTTGTCCTAAAAAAAATGATGTTCATATCTTGACTGTAGACAACAGGGTTGATGTTTTACAAGCTTTTTTATAAAATAAATCCAGACGGACAATAAGCTGTAAAAATGGCCTTAGGGCTCAGAGGGTTAATGACGTTTACCTGCGCTGTGCTTTGCTCTGCGTCCTACAACATGACAGCTTTAGCAGCATTGCCCAGACTTTGACTTGAACAAGCTGCAGAGTCGACATAGTCTCACTCTGTCTCATTTCACAATATGATGGTTAAACCTTGCAATTATCCACAACCCTGGAGCATGAAGTGGATTGTGTCTTTGTTTCTTCCTGCAGGGTGGACCATGGTGGACCGTAGAGACTGAGACCAGGTCTGAGTAAGTGTGAGTGTGTTTTAAGTTTTCTCTAAGAGAACTCAGCTGTGTGTTACACTAGTTTAATCCCCTTCCTGGCGCTGGAAGTATAATATGAGATGAGGTTACTTATTATGGTGAATTGGCTAAATCTCCCTTTACCAGTGAATTATTATAGGCATAGGTAACTATAAAGAAATAATCAACAAACAATAACACGGTGCCCCCACTGTGGAACTACTTAACTCACTATGAGCTATATCGGTATTTCAAAAGTGAAAAACATGTAATGTCTGCAGCACTGCTTTAAACTCCCATATTTAATGCAGGATCTTTACTTGTAACAGAGTAGTTCTACAATGTGGTAGCCTACTTTGACTTTACTCTTTAGTTTTGTCACTTTTTATTTCACTTTTATTCTGTTCAACCTGAGTCAGATTATTGGGATGATTAAGACATGAACATGTGTCTTGGTTGCTTTTTCTCATCTTCTCTTCAGAAACAAAAACACAAGCTGGGAGTTACGATCACTTTGAAATGTGCATTTTATGGATGTATTTCATCTTAAAGAATGTGTTTAAACTGCTTAATTTCTTGTGGGCTGTAATCTGTCAGATATTGAAATCCAGTATGTTTGAGGCAGAAACAACCTTTCAGTGTAAAGGTAGGGGCTGCGCTCACTTTTTGGCAGAATACCGGAGACGCACCCCCCCCCCCTCCTCTGATGGACAGGTGCTGCTGTCGGTTCACTTTCCTTCTTCAGTTGTCTGATGGAAAGTTGGAGATTTTTCCAATCAACAGAAATCAGCTGGGACAGTGAAGCAACTTACAAACTGTGAGTAAAAACACTTTAATTAATGTTCATTTTATGAATATTATGTCTGAACTTTTAGCTTTAGTCTTCATCTCAGACTCAAGCTTCTTTTAGGTTAAATCCATCAGAACAGCTCTTCCTGCATTCCTCTGCAGACAATGAAAATACAATTAGGATAAGAAAGTGGAGCAACAAGTTATTGTTAAGTGCAATCAGCGTTAACACTTGTTCTTCAGCTGCAAGATATACATTTCTCTGGAGAACTACAGACAGAGCCAACTGACCCAATGAGTTCAATAAAACAAGGCCACAAAGCTGATTATTTGATGGATGTATTCTTCCTGTTGTGTCTGTGTTTCAACTCCTAATTAAAAGGTAAAGTTTCCGTACACTAAATGTTCTTTTGGCGTGTATAGAGCCATCATATCTCCACCAGACTCCATGTAAATAATCACTACTTTTAGCATGTATAGAGCAGCATCTCTCCACCAGACTCCATGTAAATAATCACTACTTTTAGCGTGTATAGAGCAGCATATCTCCACCAGACTCCATGTAAATAATCACTACTTTTAGTGTGTATAGAGCAGCATATCTCCACTAGACTCCATGTAAATAATCACTACTTTTAGCATGTATAGAGCAGCATCTCTCCACCAGACTCCATGTAAATAATCACTACTTTTAGCGTGTATAGAGCAGCATATCTCCACCAGACTCCATGTAAATAATCACTACTTTTAGTGTGTATAGAGCAGCATATCTCCACCAGACTCCATGTAAATAATCACGACTTTTAGCGTGTATAGAGCAGCATATCTCCACATGTGATTGTTGGAACAGTGGAAAGATGAACCAAGACTGCTTTTTATTTTGTGTCTGTCTACTTTATTAACATTTAAATGCTTACATTATATTTAGTTATTTATCTTTATACTCACACATTTTTTTAAATATTTAAGTGTTGTACATTATTTAATACCCAAGTAAAATACAAGTACCTTGAGTTAAGTCCAGTTGTTGAGTAATTGTACTCAGTCCCAGTCCAACTCTAACTGATTCAAGTGAATGTGGAGCTGTTGTTCCCCTCCTGGTCTCCAGGCGGCGACCTTCTTTCATTTTAAACTTTAATCTGAAAAACCCTTGGAGTAAACCGGAAGTCTCGTTGCTTCACTGTGATCTCGGGCTAGCGGGAGAGCTGAGTTCTTTGTTATTAGTGAGTTTTAAGAAGACGGAGCTCCAGGTAAACATACACAACACACACACACACACACACACACACTCTCTCTCTCTGGTAAACACTTTAATAACGACTGTCCGTCTCTTACACGGCTATCAAAGCGAATAGAAGCCGTAGCTGCGCATGCGTCAGCTTCCCATTTGGCAGGGAAATAGAACGTCCGTTGCTGAGCAACCGTGTGCTCCTTCTGTTGCTCCCATAGACTGTATATATATTGATATGTATATTTAGCTGCTAACTCTCAGCTAACGTCACAGTCAGATCCCGCCCAACGGTCTGTGGCTCCTCTCGTCGAAAATCGTCACATCCGCAACCATGATGCCCATAAACGTAAACTCGACAACTCATATCTAATCTCCACAAACCAATGGGTGACGTCACACATGCTCTGTCCATTAATATTAACTGTCTATGGTTGCTCCTCTATAGTTCGGTGGACTTAGTGCGATTCGGTAAACACACGTCACGGGGTGGGACGAGTCGCTTGTTGATTGGACAGAATATCAGAGGGCGACTCGCCGACACTTCTACTCTCAGAAATAATGGAGCTCCACTAACGCTACATCTCTAACTTCTTGGCTCTTCTGCTTTAGTGTTTCTAATATTCTAGAGGAAGGGGAACCATGGGAGCAGCTAACAGTGTTGGCTGTATCATTAAATGTCTTCTTCTTTTGTTGTGTTAATGGGGAGTTGGAGCAGAGGGGCCACTGTTGAGAGCTAACTGGAATCTTACTGGAAGCTGAGCTAGCGGCTAGCTAAAAGGTGTGTATCGGGGTGGTATCATAGACAGTTAAAGAAATGGACCAACAGGTCCCGTTGCTCTGGACGGAGACCAGTGAAGTCTATTAGAAGCTCTTTCCCGGTGATGCTGAGCGTTACTGCGCAGCCTCCAACTGAGCTTGAAGACGTAGATGTGACGTGAGCAACCTGTCTGAAAGTTGGACGTCTTCTGGTAGCTGTGCAAGAGAAATCCCAATCAGCAGAGACGGAGAGGTAGGTATATGTTAGGAGATAACATAGACATAGGCTAATTACTGCTAACTAACATGCTAGTTAACACTAACATAGACACAGGCTAATTACTGCTAACTAACATGCTAGTTAACACAAACATAGACACAGGCTAATTACTGCTAACTAACATGCTAGTTAACATTAGATTAGATTCAACTTTATTGTCATTACACAGGTACAAGTACAAGGCAACGAAATGCAGTTTAGGTCTAACCAGAAGTGCAATAGCACTAAGTGCAGGATATACATTCGTTCCATGAGTGCAGGACATGGATATGTACTGAATAAGTATAGAAATGAATACTATTATAAACAAAATTTTACAGATGGGTTTGTCCTATGAATATAAAATATAGATAACAAGTATTGTGAGCAAGATTTACAGCTATCAGAATTAAAGTGCAGTGGAAGTAATTGCATATTACAGTTAAAGTACGGTAATGCAGATGTGTATGTAAACAATTGGTACTGTAAATAAACAATCAGCAGTGCAAATTGAAATGTAAGTATTGCAAAAAGGTAAGTAGTGCAAAAAAGATGCTGATATAAACAGTTGTTACTGTAGTAACAGTCAGCAGTGCAGGTGAACATTATAGTATTGCAGATAACAAAATGGAGGCAGGTGTGAGGAGGGAGAGGATAGTCTATCAGTATATGAGGGGAGTGGGATCAATGAGGATGAAAGTTCTATAAAGAGACAGCTCTGGGGAAAAAACTGTTCTTTAGTCTGCTGGTCCTGGTCCGGAAGCACCTGAACCGCCTGCCGGAAGGCATGAGAGAAAACAGTCTGTGGGCTGGGTGAGAGGAGTCCTTAAGGATGCTGCGAGCTCGATGCAGACAACGTTTCCTCTGGATGTGCTCGATGGCGGGTAGTGGAGTCCCGGTGATGTGCTGGGCGGTTTTCACCACCCGCTGCAGTGCCTTGCGCTCTGCAACAGAACAGCTCCCATACCACACTGTTGCACAGTTGGTCAGGATGCTTTCTATTGCACAGCGATAGAAGTTCACCAGGATAGTAAAGGAAAGCTGATTCTTCCTCAGTGTCCTCAGGAAGACAAGGTGCTGGTGAGCCTTCTTGACCAGGCAGGAGGTGTTGGTTGACCAGGACATTTCCGCCGAGATGTGGATCCCCAGAAACTTGAAACTGGAGACACGCTCAACAACATAGGGTTGTATGTGTGATTCTGGGTGCTGGTGCTTCCATTCCCTGGTAATTAGTTATTTCGTGGTTTTTAACAAATCCTGAGGGGATTGTTAATGTCAAAATGTTGTTAAGCACTTAAAAGGGAGTTCCTCCTAAAAGTATTAGAGTATTAGAAAAGGACTGTATTATAAGTTGAAGAATTATCCCTAGGTGTATGATGGTTCATGTTTTGACTCTGAAGTCGTTTTTAATATTTATTTACAGCCAAAGAGGGTTAATGATTTCCATTATGACATTAGTATAATGTAGGGCTGTAGTCAAGACCACCTTTGTCGTGTCCAAGACCAGGACTAGTCAAGTCCAAGTCTAGACCGAGTCCAGGGCAGAAAAAAAGGTCTTATGACAGTATCAAGACAATCAATTTGGGTTATTTGTTGATATAAAAGCAAAAACAGTGTCAGAACACCCAGAGTATAGCTATTCCCCTTGATATCATATGGTGATAACTCATAATAGCTACATACAGTGGGTACGGAAAGTATTCAGACCCCTTTAAATTTTTCACTCTTTGTTTCATTGCAGCCATTTTCCAAAAATCAAAAAAGTTCATTTTATTTCTCAGTAATGTACACTCAGCACCCCATCTTGGACAGAAAAAAACAGAAATGTAGAAATTTTTGCAAATTTATTAAAAAACAAAAACTGAAATATCACATGGTCATAAGTATTCAGACCCTTTGTTCAGTATTTAGTAGAAGCACCCTTTTGATCTAATACAGCCATGAGTCGTTTTGGGAAAGATGCAACAAGTTTTTCACATCTGGATTTGGGTATCCTCTGCCATTCCTCCTTGCAGATCCTCTCCAGTTCTGTCAGGTTGGATGGTAAACGTTGGTGGACAGTCATTTTCAGGTCTCTCCAGAGATGCTCAATTGGGTTTAAGTCAGGGCTCTGGCTGGGCCATTCAAGAACAGCCACGGAGTTGTTGTGAAGCCACTCCTTCGTTATTTTAGCGGTGTGCTTAGGGTCATTGTCTTGTTGGAAGGTAAACCTTCGGCCCAGTCTGAGGTCCAGAGCACTCTGGAAAAGGTTTTCGTCCAGGATATCCCTGTACTTGGCCGCATTCATCTTTCCCTCGATTGCAACCAGTCGTCCTGTCCCTGCAGCTGAAAAACACCCCCACAGCATGATGCTGCCACCACCATGCTTCACTGTTGGGACTGTATTGGACAGGTGATGAGCAGTGCCTGGTTTTCTCCACACATACCGCTTAGAATTAAGGCCAAAAAGTTCTATCTTGGTCTCATCAGACCAGAGGATTTTATTTATCACCATCTTGGAGTCCTTCAGGTGTTTTTTTAGCAAACTTCATGCGGGCTTTCATGTGTCTTGCACTGAGGAGAGGCTTCCTTCGGGCCACTCTGCCATAAAGCCCCGACTGGTGGATTGCTGCAGTGATGGTTGACTTACTACAACTTTCTCCCATCTCCCGACTGCATCTCTGGAGCTTAGCCACAGTGACCATTGGGTTCTTCTTTGCCTCTCTCACCAAGGCTCTTCTCCCCCGATAGCTCAGTTTGGCCGGACGGCCAGCTCTAGGAAGGGTTCTGGTCGTCCCAAACGTCTTCCATTTGAGGATTATGGAGGCCACTGTGCTCTTAGGAACCTTAAGTGCAGCAGAAATTTTTTTGTGACCTTGACCAGATCTGTGCCTTGCCACAATTCTGTCTCTGAGCTCCTCAGGCAGTTCCTTTGACCTCATGATTGTCATTTGCTCTGACATGCACTGTGAGCTGTAAGGTCTTATATAGACAGGTGTGTGGCTTTCCTAATCAAGTCCAATCAGTATAATCAAACACAGCTGGACTCCAATGAAGGTGTAGAACCATCTCAAGGATGATCAGAAGAAATAGACAGCACCTGAGTTACATATGAGGGTCACGGCAAAGGGTCTGAATACTTATGACCATGTGATATTTCAGTTTTTGTTTTTTAATAAATTTGCAAAAATTTCTACATTTCTGTTTTTTTCTGTCCAAGATGGGGTGCTGAGTGTACATTACTGAGAAATAAAATGAACTTTTTTGATTTTTGGAAAATGGCTGCAATGAAACAAAGAGTGAAAAATTTAAAGGGGTCTGAATACTTTCCGTACCCACTGTAGACAATACTGCTACAGTAGGTACTAGTACTGAGCATTTGAACAACTAAATTACAACATAGCTTCACTCCAGATGTAATGTAGAAATGAAGTGACCAGTATTACAGAGTGTAGCCCTATGGTTGGTTTAAGGCTTCCCTAAAAAATATTGTATTCTATTGTTATTTGGACGTGGGTTAATAGGAAATACATGTATTTATACATGTTTTTATATATGCATTTTCAGAAAACATTAAAGTTTGGTTAAACAACAATGAACAGAGTGTAATTTAAAATATGTTCGTTTTATCTGAGACAAATTGCAGAATTTTAAAATAAATCCATCAGGAAGAAGTTGTTTAGGGAACACACATACACACACACACACACAGACAGCTGGCTCGGCAACGTTAACTAATGTCCGCTAGCATACAAACGGGCTAACTATCGCCAGTTAGCTTATTTATAACGTAACAAAAACCCACCCATGTCGTAAGAACAAAGCTTATTTCATGTAATAAAATGATGGCTCAAAAGGAGCACTAATGCCACAGGTCTTATGTTGACAACGTGGACGCAGACATTGGAAACTCCGAAGGCAGCCGTAATATTTACCTAGTAAGCTAGGCTAACGCTGGTGCGCTAACGTTAGCAAACATTGGCGTAGCGTTAGTTAGCTGTCTAAACTTGTAAAAAGCCAAACAATATCCCCACCTGAACTGTGTTTTACTTTCCCTCCAATATTATGATCAACATAATAAAGACACCCAGACTCAGTCGAGACCAAACGCCATATTTGGCAAGACCAGTGGCCGAGCCCGAGACAAGTCCGAGTCCAAATACTATTGAGTCCAAGTCCATAGAAAAATGGTCTTGAGTCCAAGACCGGACTTGAGTACTACAGCCCTGGTATAATGTAATAATAATATAATTATTAGTGAAACGGTACAGTAAGGTTGATATTTATTTTGGTAACGACAAGACTACTTCTGGGAATTTGAGGAAGATTTTGCCCACTGAAAAATGGGGAGTAAAGAAAATGGTATTACGGTTCTTAAATTCAAAATCACTAAGAGAATGTTGTTTAGTACTGTTATATGCTTTTGTGTTTTGGAGAATTTGTAATAAACAAACAGAGATTTGGAGACGAGGACGGCCGTTCGTTCTCTCACTCACTGACTCTGTGATTCTGCTTTCCAGGGTTTCGCCTATGAGAGTTAAGTAGTGAACCCCAATCAAGAAAAATCATTTGTTACCCCAGTTACTCAATTTGAAACTGGTAACAAATGCATACTGGACGCTCTGAAGTCCTATGGATTATGTCCCCTCATCAGCTGCATTGTCTCCATTCAAACAGAACATTTGAACATAGTTAACTATGATTCACTCACACCTCCATTATCTCCCCCACTAATCTCCCCCCCCCCCCCCCCTTGATTCTACCAAAGGCGCCTTCATCAGACATCAAGCTGGCGACCGGAGCAGGAAAGAAGGAGGAGGAGGAGGAGCAGCCTGCAGCAATGAAAGAGGAAGAGGAGGGGGAGCCTGCAGCAGTGAAGGAGGAAGATGAGGAGGAGCAGCCTGCAGCACCTCCTGCAGCAGCAGTGAAGGAGGAAGAGGAGGAGCCTGCAGCACTGAAGGAGGAAGAGGAGGAGCAGCCTGCAGCAGTGAAGGAGGAAGAGGAGGAGGAGCCTGCAGCAGTGAAGGAGGAAGAGGAGGAGGAGCCTGCAGCAGCAGTGAAGAAGGAAGAGGAGGAGGAGCAGCCTGCAGCAGCAGCAGTGAAGGAGGAAGAGGAGGAGGAGCAGCCTGCAGCAGCAGTGAAGGAAGAGGAGCAGTGTGTGGTGGAGAAGGTTTTGGACCGCAGAGTGGTGAAGGGAAGAGTAGAGTTTCTGCTGAAATGGAAGGGATTCTCAGAGTAAGTATGAGTCTAGAATATTAGTAATCGGTGTTTTTGGATATATATATATATATATATATATATATATATATATATATATACTATATACAGTGAGGAAAATAAGTATTTGAACACCCTGCTATTTTGCAAGTTCTGCCACTTAGAAATCATGGAGGGGTCTGAAATTGTCATTGTAGGTGCATGTCCACTGTGAGAGACATAATCTAAAAAAAAAATCCAGAAATCACAATGTATGATTTTTTAAAACTATTTATTTGTGTGATACAGCTGCAAATAAGTATTTGAACACCTGAGAATATCAATGTTAATATTTGGTACAGTAGCCTTTGTTTGCAATTACAGAGGTCAAACGTTTCTTGTAGTTTTTCACCAGGTTTGACACACTGCAGAAGGGATTTTGGCCCACTCCTCCACACAGATCTTCTCTAGATGAGTCAGGTTTCTGTGCTGTCATTGAGAAAACACGGAGTTTGAGCTCCCTGCAAAGATTCTCTATTAGGTCTGGAGACTGGCTAGGCCACGCCAGAACCTTGATATGCTTCTTACAGAGCCCCTCCTTGGTTATCCTGGCTGTGTGCTTCGGGTCATTGTCATGTTGGAAGACCCAGCCTCGACCCATCTTCAATGCTCTAACTGAGGGAAGGAGGTTGTTCCCCAAAATCTCGCAATACATGGCCCCCCAAATACAGAGGTCATCCTCTCCTTAATACAGTGCAGTCGCCCTGTCCCATGTGCAGAAAAACACCCCCAAAGCATGATGCTACCACTCCCATGCTTCACAGTAGGGATGGTGTTCTTGGGATGGGACTCATCATTCTTCTTCCTCCAAACACTGTTTGTTTGAATTATGACCAAAAAGTTCTATTTTGGTCTCATCTGACCACATGACTTTCTCCCATGACTCCTCTGGATCATCCAAATGGTCATTGGCAAACTTAAGACGGGCCTTGACATGTGCTGGTTTGAGCAGGGGAACCTTCCGTGCCATGCATGATTTCAAACCATGACGTCTTAGTGTATTACCAACAGTAACCTCGGAAACGGTGGTCCCAGCTCTTTTCAGGTCATTGACCAGCTCCTCCCGTGTAGTTCTGGGCTGATTTCTCACCTTTCTTGGGATCATTGAGACCCCACAAGGTGATATCTTGCATGGAGCCCCAGTCCGAGGGAGATTGACAATCATGTTTAGCTTCTTCCATTTTCTAATGATTGCTCCAACAGTGGACCTTTTTTCGCCAAGCTGCTTGGCAATTTCCCCGTAGCCCTTTCCAGCCTTGTGGAGGTGTACAATTTTGTCTCTAGTGTCTTTGGACAGCTCTTTGGTCTTGGCCATGTTAGAAGTTGGATTCTTACTGATTCTATGGGGTGGACAGGTGTCTTTATGCAGCTACCGACCTCAAACAAGAACATCTAATTTAGGATAATAAATGGAGTGGAGGTGGACATTTTGAAGGCAGACTAACAGGTCTTTGAGGGTCAGAATTCTAGCTGATAGACAGGTGTTCAAATACTTATTTGCAGCTGTATCATACAAATAAATAGTTTAAAAATCATACATTGTGATTTCTGGATTTTTTTTTTAGATTATGTCTCTCACAGTGGACATGCACCTATGATGACAATTTCAGACCCCTCCATGATTTCTAAGTGGAAGAACTTGCAAAATAGCAAGGTGTTCAAATACTTATTTTCCTCACTGTATAATATATACCTCACCTAAAGGATTATTAGGAACACCTGTTAAATTTCTCATTAATGCAATTATCTAATCAACCAATCACATGGCAGTTGCTTCAATGCATTTAGGGGTGTGGTCCTGGTCAAGACAATCTCCTGAACTCCAAACTGAATGTCAGAATGGGAAAGAAAGGTTATTTAAGCAATTTTGAGCGTGGCATGGTTGTTGGTGCCACACGGGCCGGTCTGAGTATTTCACAACCTGCTCAGTTACTGGGATTTTCATGCACAACCATTTTTCGGGTTTACAAAGAATGGTGTGAAAAGGGAAAAACATCCAGCATGCGGCAGTCCTGTGGGCAAAAATGCCTTGTTGATGCTAGAGGTCAGAGGAGAATGGGCCGACCGATTCAAGCTGATAGAAGAGCAACTTTGACTGAAATAACCACTTGTTACAACCGAGGTATGCAGCAAAGCATTTGTGAAGCCACAACACGCACAACCTTGAGGCGGATGGGCTACAACAGCAGAAGACCCCACAGGGTACCACTCATCTCCACTAAAAATAGGAAAAAAAAGTTACAAGAGCTCACCAAAATTGGACAGTTGAAAAATGTTGCCTGGTCTGATGAGTCTCGATTTCTGTTGAGACGTTCAGATGGTAGAGTCAGAATTTGGCGTAAACAGAATGAGAACATGGATCCATCATGCCTTGTTACCACTGTGCAGGCTAGTGGTGGTGGTGTAATGGTGTGGGGGATGTTTTCTTTGCACACTTTAGGCCCCTTAGTGCCAATTGGGCATGGCTTAAATGCCACAACCTACCTGAGCATTGTTTCTGACCATGTCCATCCCTTTATGGCCACCATGTACCCATCCTCTGATGGCTACTTCCAGCAGGATAATGCACCATGTCACAAAGCTCCAATCATTTCAAATTGGTGTCTTGAACATGACAATGAGTTCACTGTACTAAAATGGCCCCCACAGTTACCAGATCTCAACCCAATAGAGCATCTTTGGGATGTGGTGGAACGGGATCTTCGTGCCCTGGATGTGCATCCCACAAATCTCCATCAACTGCAAGATGCTATCCTATCAATATGGGTCAATATTTCTAAAGAATGCTTTCAGCACCTTGTTGAATCAATGCCACGTAGAATTAAGGCCGTTCTGAAGGCGAAAGGGCGTCAAACACAGTATTATGGTGCTTTTCCATTGCGTGGTATCTACTCTACTCGCCTCGACTCTACTCGCCTTTTTTGGTTTTCCATTACGAAAAAAAGTCCCTGGGACCTGCTACCAGGGACTTTTTTTCGTACTACCTCAGTCGAGGTTCTAAGCGAGCTGATGCGATACTAAAAGGTGACGTGGAAACCTGCAGGCTGCTGGTTGGTCGGATTGCTGCGTTTTTAGCAGACAAGAGTGCGGAGTGTGTGTCCGGAACAAACATTTAAAAAAAATTCTAGCCAGACACCGACAGATTATCTACTCTCTGCACTATTCTCACTTTAACTGTTCAATATTAAGGGCTATATATTAGGGGATTTATGTTGTTTCCAATATTGCACACTGTTACTTTAAAAAAACAAGACAATATATCAAAGAAAAGTTTTTATTTAACTCTTCAAGTAGCGCATCAAACCCTCCCGTGCATCCCGGTCTTCTTCCCCTGCACCTGCTCTGCTGGCCCAGATGCATCCCAGTCGTTGCCCCCACGGCTCTGGTGTTCCAGATGCATCCCAGTCTTTGTCATAAGCCATGACTCTCATAAAGATTATACCAAGCCCAGCAGGTCAGAACCAGAGATTTCACCCGTCGGACATCGCCCACCAGACGGTCTGCGGCGGCGGTTTTGCAAAGCGTTAATGCTCTGAAACACAAACGGTCCACAGCAGACATATTTTGGTGTGTAATCATGGTTGCTAAAGTTCATGTACTTTATATAGCGTATAGTAAATACTGACCGGGGTCCCTAACACATGCAAATGTTAGCTAACGTTACCAAGAAACTTAACTTACCCTTTTGTGTCGGCGAACAACAGTCATGTCGACGTCTGAACTCCGTCGGAATTCCCAAACTCCTGTTTTTTTTAGCGGTGATTTTAGTTGCTTCCTTTAGCTTCTTTTGAAACAAAACATTGGCGAGTAGCCGACGTGCTGTTGTGAATCACGTTGAAAATTACGTCATCACGCGTAGCTATGGTAACCAGCCACGCTGAGGCGTTACTCAATCTGCAATGGAAAACCGACCGAGAATGGGTCGAACCGTGTAGAGGCGAGTCAAGGCGTGTCGAGCCGAGTTGTTACCATCAATGGAAAAACGCCATTAGTATGGTGTTCCTAATAATCCTATAGGTGAGTGTGTATACATACAGCATACATTTTGGTATTGTACCATGCCAAGTTGAAGGTTTGGTATTTTGACACTAAGGTGCAGACCCGCAAATAACCTTACAGAATGGCTACAGATAAAAGGAATAATCCAAATTAGCAGCTAGAGTGAGAAAGTATTTCCTAAAAAACAAAGTGTGAGGAGATGTTCTTCTGTCTGCACTCACTTTTTCAGTGAGGATAACACATGGGAGCCGCAAGACAACCTGGACCTCGACCTTATCACAGAGTACCTGCAGAAACACGAGGAGGAGGAGGAGGAGGAGGAGGAGGAGGAGGAGGAGGGCAAGAGGAAAGGTGTCAGTGAGGCCTTGGGAGACTCAGAGGAGAGAGGGAGCAAGAGGAAGAAGGAGGAGGTGAGTGAAGGAAAGAGGGTACTCCAGACTGAAGAGACTCGGGAATCTAATCTTAATATTAATCAATGCACACAGACGCTTTCACAAATGTCTTTTAGGATTTTTATATAAATTACTCTCGACATTGCAATATGCACATGCATACATACATGTCTAGTAGTAGGGCTGCATTGGATCACCAAACTCACAGCTCAGTTTGGATCAGTTTTGAGTCAAAGATGGGATACATTTTTTGGACCAGCACGAAAAAGTTGTCATGTCAACAGACTTTTTCCTTTATCATTCCTTTCCCGTTTTCCGACTTGTTGAAGTGATGTGTGTATGGAATGGAAGTTAAAACTATTCTGTAGCTCGCTGAACTGTCAAAGATCTTAATGCCTCGTTATCTTCAGTAAGTGTTCTGTTACAATGTGGAAGTTAAGGAGAGAGAGAGAGAGAGATTATTGCCTTAATATTATTGCTGTTGCTGTGTTTCTTATTGCGTCTCTGATAGATGTGCAGATTGTTTAATATTCCTTTTGCAGCCATGTGTTGATGTTCAGGTTGTTTCCTAGCAACGTGCTATAAACCAGCCTGTGGAGCCACGTGCTTAAATAGGGCAGACGCACAATAGTCGTGGTTGCCTTTTAAATAATCTTGCTGACATAACGCACCCCCTGTTGGCTGCTGCTCACATTGCAATTTAACAACAAGTATTCAGTAGTATACCAATGGTTGAGAGGTTATTGGGCCGTCCAGTTGAACTCCTCATACTGTTGTGTTGACGAAGTTTATCGTCAAAACGTTGACGATTAAACGAACAGCTCCACCAAAAACGTCACTGCTGGAGATGGCTTTGAAACGCAGATACCAAATTCAAGCTAAGAAATGTACATCTAAAGCTAACGTTACATAAACATAAAGAGGCTAGCTAGCTAACTGTTATCCATCTCACGACTTGACTTTTTGCTGTTAGGACAGACCCTCCCACTGCTAAAAAACCCTAAAGGAAACCCTGTCACATGTTCATTATTACAGAGAAATGAATATAATTCTTTGTATTTTTACTTCTATGCTGGTGGCTATAACATTTAGTTTTGATAAATAATGTTCATAGTAAGTCAGATGTTTATTAATGTGCATTATTATTTTCTTATATTTCTGAACCACATCCAACTTTACATGTAACGTCAAATCCAACTTGGTAGTTAACTTCATGTTGGAGAAATAAATCTTCCTGGATCTCCAAATCAAACACGGGGGGGGGCGGTGTTTCAGCAGTCAGTTTTCACTAGTTTTTAAAAGCCTATTGCCTATATCTTTGTAATATAACAAACACTGTGAAACTATTTCAACTTGTGGAGGCCTACGAGTGCTTTCTGAACATGTTGAACACACTTTTAAAAAATATGGTGATAATACCGAAAACCCTGATAATTTTTGTCACTATAATCGTGATGTTAAGTTTTCATACCGTTACATACCTAGTTACTTGTCAACAATCCATTTCCGTATGCCTGGCCGCTACTTAACACTATTTAACATTTTTAAATGAAATCTTTTGCTATGTTTCCGCCTCACATCCACACTACTGAGGTTAGAAGCACAGTTTCCCATACGTTGGTTCTAATTGGGCGCAGCGCCCAGGTAGATAAAATCCAACATTTTCTTTCGCAAACAACAGTGATTTCTTTGTCTTTTATTTTTTTTTTTTTTTTTACAGCGCACACGAACCAGCTGCCTCCAGCCCCCCCCCTATACTGACAATATTGATCATATGATATTACAGTCTGTTGCCTGTTGGCCATCAACCCCCTCCCCCTCACATATCATCAGTGTCCCGTATCAAAACCAACAACAATATACAAGTGCATGAACAGGAATAATTACAAATGATTACAATAATACAGTACTAATGCAATAATGAATGGGTACAACATGAACACATGATTTAAGAAACTTCTGCTTGCTTTCAGCCCGAAAGTGGATCAGCTGTTGGGTGTCCTCCTGCATCCCTGTGTGATACAGGGCGGTATATGTAAAGCACGTAGCGATGTATCATAGACCGTTAATATTAATATGTATATACAGTCTATGTGATGTATACAGTCCTTTCAAGGCAGAGAAATGCGGGACTGTTGTTCAAATCAACGTTAGCGATTAGCGTTAGCAATTAGCATTAGCATTGCAAGCTAGCGATTTTTAAAAAGTTTCAGTTAGGAACATGGTTGCAAGTATATATGCACAGGACTGCATAGACCACAAAACAAGACTGTCGTAACTTTTAAATCAATTATTTAAGCCGAAAGTACTTACATGTATGTGTCTCTTTGGTCGATGCGGCAGCCATTGTCGCCTGTGTGTTTACGTCCACGAGGTCGAGGTCGTGTCCACACTTGGTTTCTAGGGCTATACACCCCTCGGTCTATCCCCTACCCCTCGGTCATAATAGGTACTGGGACACCACTAGGTCCCGCGTGAACGCGCAAAAACGAGGGGAAGGGGTAAGGGGTAGGGGTAAGACAGAGAAATGGGATTCAGCCTTAACCTTAGGCCAAAGTCTCAGCTGGAAGAAAGTGGTTTTAACAACAGAACTAATCTGTTTGTCAAATTGAAATGCACTGTCAAAACTCACACCCAGATTCTTGGTAAAAGGACAAATATGGGAACCTAAAGAGCATCTACACAGGCACTAAAATGTTCAGCACAACCAAACACAACAATGTCAGTCTTATTGTCATTGAGACAGAGAAAATTCTGATCCAACCATATTTTCAGATCCCTCATGCAGTTCAGCAAAGGCTGAAGTGTGTCCTTATCATTGATTTTTACAGGCAAATAGATTTGTACATCGTCTGCAAAACAATGGAAGGAAATGTTATGTTTTTAAAAATGGACCCTATTTTATTGTTAGTAGCATGCTGCTGGTGGTCTTGCAATGGGATTAACTGTCCTAATAAAACCGTAGAAATAACAGGGCGACGCTGCTGTGATGGCTCACCGAACATCATTTATCAGAGTCTGGTTGTTACCCAGGGCTGCCAACTCTCAGGCATTGGCTGTGAGAAACACGCATTTGACTGGTTTCACACGCTCACACGCCACACCCCCGATTTCTCACGCTGAAGTGTCAACCTGGTCTGTTAAATTTCTGAAAGATGAGTTTATCTATAGATCTAGCTGTTGAGCCACTTATGATCGACTTTCAGAGACTGTGGGGGGGTTCAAGAGCGCTCCCTGTGTGTGGAATTTTCGAATTGTTGCAAACTGAAAACATTTTTTCCCACGAGCCATCCCAGGTGCATTTCCCACGCTTCAGGTATGAGCTCTGAGTATTACAGACCTGTCCGTCGCTTGGTGACCACTCTCACTGTAACAATAGAGGTGAGCAGCGCGGCTGGTAGTGTAGCAGTTCAATGTAGTGGACTCACCTGCTGTGGGCAGTGGCGCGTTGCATTTGTGCATAGACCTCTGATAATGAACAGCATACAGCCTCCTCTAAACTTTGTTAGAGACCAGAGACCCAAATGGGCCTCTGTGTTATATTAGGAGTTATATTTTGAATGTGCACAAAGTTGTAAACATGAGCAGAAATCTAATAAAACACATCTGAGCTATACTATATATACGATACTGCAACGTTGGTCCACTATTGTACTTCTCTAACCTCTTTGCATCTCTAAATGTAACTGTAAATAATTAATTTAATGTTTCATAAAATGAACAAATAGTCTTTATTTTCCCAAAAAAGTAAATCCAGTAAGTGGGGCACAGATGATGAGGGCCAAACATTACTGAGCCTTGGCACAAAGGTTAAAGGATTAGAATTTATGTAAATCAGTGGTTCTCATTCTTTAGAATTTCAGTGGTCTTAGTTGATCCCTCAACATTAATTTAACTTTGGGTCCCTGGTCCCTACACCAGGGACCACTGGACCTGTTCACCCCAGACCCAAATCTTCTCAGCTGTTGCTGACATATGCTACTGTCTCTTCATGTGGCTCATTATGTTTGGCACATTGTCTGGGTCAGTTCTTATATCATAAGAAGTTAATAATATAAATGCTAAATGCCCTAATACCTGTTGATACGACAACAATGCAAAGGCTTAACCCTACAGTTTTGCACATGTCATGTAAGACTTGATTTCTCTATTTTTTTGCACAAAACTCTCCAGAAAGTGCCATTTAATGGTTTATTATTTTAAAAAAAATCCTGGGGGGGCATACCCCCAGATCCCCCTAGGGAGAGCCCCCCATCCCCCCACACATAACAAATCCCAATTTAAACCCTGAAGGATAATGATGCTGAAAGAGCCAAAGAAATTGCTTTGTACGCGGCACAGATTTTTTAGCAAACTACTGAAAGCAGCAGAACTGAGTAGGCTACATTTTAATGTGTATTTATTACAAATTATATCGTTATTGCGATATTCAACAACGTTAAGGTATATCACATATTTTCCTGATATCATGCAGACCTAATAACTACCCTGAAATTGTCAGATGCTGCATAGTGTCGCAATATATTCATCTGTCTTTATGTCATCTTTTAGTCGAACTTGTTTAATATGTAAATAGTTTTTTCTTTCTAAATGATCTGATAATGTTGTGGAGCCGTTGTTTTCACCTTGGTTCGACTAGTTTATAACTGTACCCATTATTACTAAACCTAGCCATCACGCACCGCCCCGTCAAACACCACCACCACTAACATTTCTAACTGAAGGTTAAACTGAAGAGAGTGTGCAAATGATTTAGTTTTTAAATTGCTTATCATTTAAATTGGGAAACTTCCTAAAAAAATGTAGAGCACTACATTTGCTTCCATAATAACATGTCTGCAACCAGCACATATTTTCCTTCATTTTGTTGTAAATTATTGTATCAAGAGTGAGAGGTCCAGGGTTTAAGAAGGTTGTTTACTTACTAACTCTCTCTCTCTCTCTCTCTCTCTCTCTCTCTCTCTCTCTCTGTTTGTCTGTTGCTAAAGAAACAGAGAAGAGGAGAGGGACCAAAATGTCACCACTGTCAACACTGTGACAAATCCTTCACAACATCTGGAACTTTAAAGATTCATCAGAGAGTTCACACTGGAGATAATCTACACAGCTGTGATCTATGTGGTAAAACCTTTTCTAGGAGGGATAACCTAGTAATCCACCGACGTGTTCACACTGGAGAGAAGCCGTACAGCTGTGATCTATGTGGTCAAACCTTTTCCAGGAGGGATAACCTAGTAGTCCACCGACGTGTTCACACCGGAGAGAAACCATACCGGTGTGAACAATGTGGCAAATCCTTTACTAATAGTAGTGGCTTTAAATCTCACCAGCGCATTCACACTGGAGAGAAGCCGTACTGCTGTGATCTATGTGGTAAAGCCTTTACTCAAAGTAATGACTTTAAAAGACACCAGCTCGTTCACACTGGAGAGAAGCCATTCTGGTGTGACTACTGTGGGGAAATGTTTTCTCGGAGTAGTCACCTTAAAGGACACCAGCGCATTCACACTGGAGAGAAGCCGTACAGCTGTGATATATGTGGTAGAGCATTTTCTGAGAGTAGTGGCCTTAAATCTCACCAACGTGTTCACTCCGGAGAGAAGCCGTACTCGTGTGAACACTGTGGGAAAACTTTTTCTCGGAGTAGTCGCCTTAAAGGACACCAGCGTATTCACACTGAAGAGAAGCCGAAATAGTCTGAACAAGTACATTAGCTTTATTTATTTTTATTTTTTTGAACTTACTTTTTATTTAGTTATTTCACATAAAATGACAAGTATACATATAAACAATACAGACTTTAGGAACACACATTAGGAGATGCTCTGGCAGTTACACTTCTAACTTCTAAATAAAAAAATGTAAATAAACAAATAAAAGAGGTAACTAGAGTTCTGACATTGTCTGTATTATTGGTACCATTTTTTATCAAACCTGCCTGACTTGAGCTGTAACCTCGCTGTGAGGAACACATTTTTTACCCTTTCTCTCCATTTCGTTATACTAGGAGGTTGTGGCTTCAACCAAGAGGCCGTGATTGTTTTCTTTGCTATTAAAAGCAGAATTCTCAGTAAAGAAGTCAAGTTCCCATCTATAACATTATCTGGGACTATACCCAATATGTATAGTGCTGGATCTAACTTAAAATCAATACCCAAAACATGTGCTATTTCCTTTTGAATATTCTTCCAATAATCTAAAATCTTACGGCAATCCCAAAATATATGTGTAAAGTCACCTACCAAACCGCAGCCCATCCAACATCTCTCCGAGGTATTACTGTATTTTGATGTAGTAGTTGGGGTGTTAAAATACCTCATTTTGATCTTCCAATCAAACTCCCTCCATGTTGGGCTGCTAGTTACCTTATGTCCTGCTCTAAATGATTCTTCCCAGTATTCATCGGTTATCATAATATTTGCTTCCAATTCCCATTTTTCCTTGACATCCAAATTGTTATTGTTAGATTCCAGTTGTAGTATCTTATACAATTTGGATATAATCCCTTTCTTTGTCTCTCCCTCTGTTTTGATGGGGTGTTAGAGACCTTCTCCCACTCCTTATGTGTCGTAAGATAGTGTCTTAGTTGTAGAAACTTATAGAAATCATGGGCTGGTAAATTAAATTCTTGTGTTAACTGCTGAAATGACTTCAAGGTTTGTCCCCTAAACATTTGTGCAATATATTTTAACCCCTGTCGTGTCCATCTATTGCATGCATCCATCATAGATGGCAAAAAATCTGAGTTAATTGAGATTCGGGTGGCTCTACAAATGGAGTTTGACAGTTGCAATTTCTGACGTACCATTGACCATATTCTCATCATCCCCCTGATCCAGACATTGTCAACCTTCAGCCTCTTTAATGTTACCTCACTCAAAAATGGAAGAGATTCTATAGGTACATTTATAGAATTTTGTTCCATTCCCACCCATAATGTATCTGCATCCTTAGTAATCCACATAATTATAGCCCTGAGTTGAGCAGCCCAGTAGTAGTTTTTTAAATTGGGTAAATTCAATCCTCCCTTCTCTTTTGGACAAATAAGTGTCTTATATTTAATTCTAGCCTTTTTCTTTTTCCAAATAAATTTAGATATAATCTTGGCAATGTTGTAGGCAATGACTGGAACAAAAACAACAGTCTTGGTAATACATTCATTCTCACAGTTTCTATCCTCCCCATCAGAGTTAATGGCAAAATCTCCCACCTGGTCAGATCTTTTTTAATTTCAGTTGTCAATTTCCCATAGATCGCTTCAAATAGCTGTGACGTATCAGAAGTAAAAATAATACCCAGATATCTGAACCCTTTATTGGTCCATTTGAACTTGAATTTCCCCTTTAAATCAGCCTAACATTGACCTGAGAGCATCATAGCTACTGATTTAGCCTCATTGGTCAGATATCCTGAAATCTCCCCATACTTGTTCAGGTTATTCACCAGGGCTATTAATGAGGAGGAAGGTTCACTTATATATGTTAATATATCATCTGCAAATAGTGATATTTTGTGTTCTGTCCTCCTGATATTGTTAGCACCTTGCCTTCCAGGAATAAAGCCTGTCTGATCTGGTTTGATCAATTTAGTTATAATAGCACGGAGAATGCAGAGGCATATGTTTGTTAATATTTTCAAATCATTGCAGAGCAAGCTGATAGGTCTATATCCCTCACATGAAGTTGGATCCTTGCCTTCCTTATGTTAAACCGAAATGATGGCTTCTGACCAAGTCTTTGGCAAGTCATCTGATGCCAGAGCGTAATTAAAGTCTCTATGTAGTTTCCGTTGTAAAAACTTTATACAATTCCCCCGGAAACCCATCTGTACCCGGCGATTTATTATTTTTGAGATTTTTTATAGTATCTGATATTTCCTGTACTGTAATTGGTTGTATCATTTCAGATGCCTCTTCTGCCGATAGTGATGGTAGATTTAGTTTTTTAAGAAACGCCTGAGTCTTGTTTTCCGTGGAGTCAAGCTCAAAGTTGTTATATAAGTCTTAATAATATTTTGCAAAAGCCTCGGCTATTTCTGATGGCATTATCACATGCTTTTTGGAAAGGAGGTGATTTATTTTTTTCCTATTTGCTTGAGCTTTTCGAAGTTGGAATGCTAGAAGACAGCTTGCTCTATTCCCCATCTCATATCTTTGATTTGTAAAGCGTAGAGCTCCTTCTGCTTTGAATGTTAATAATTTATCTAATCTATGTCTGTTCTCTTTCAGTTCTTGGAGTATGGACTTAATTGGTTTCCTTTTGTGTTCTATTTCTAGATCTCTGGTTTTCCTCTCTAGCGCTCTCTGCTGTTTTAGGCAATCCTTTCTTAGCCTAGAGGTTATTTCTATGATTTTTCCCTCTTATCACTGCTTTGCCCCCATCCCATAGAGTCGCAGGTGATACCTCGCCATTATCATTTATTTCCAGATATTGCTTTAGATTTTCTCTTATCTCCTTCACTACCTTTTCATCTGATAGGATTGATACATTTATTCGCCAATATTTAAAAAAATATTCTTTATCTATTGCTACGGTTACGGTGGACGCACCCCCAATCTCTCTCTCTCTCTCTCTCTCTCTCACTCTCTCTCTCTCTCCAAATATATGTTGTGGACTTTTTTTTGGCCATGACCAAAAGCAGAACTGGCAATGGCCACACAATAATTTTCTTGAAAAGTTAGTTGTTTTCTTTCTTTTAAGAGTATTATCCTTTACATAACCATAACGCATATCTGTGTTGCAGCATCCGCGGATGAACTGAAGGCCCTCATAAAGTTCTGGGTTGGATGGGAGGCTCCTACACAAAGTCTCAATGTGGAAATTAGTCACAGTAGTCTACCCAGGGCATCAACGTGCTTCGAGACACTCCGGCTTCCATCACACTACAAAGAATTTGACGAATTCAAGAAAGACTTGTTGGCGTCTGTAAATACTCATGACACGGGATTTGGGCTTGTTTAAACATAATGGTAACAACAAATGGTGACAACAGTTTTAGTTGCCAGCATTTTGTTCATAGCCTTAAGTTGAGCCATTTAGGCTGAACAGTTTTTAAAAAAGCCATGTTATACGTTGTTATAAACTTTCTGTCTTGCATGTAGAAATTTTTCATAGTCCTATTATTGGCTTCATCCAGTTCAGTCAGTTTTATGGAAAAAGCCTGGAGAAGTTCTGTCTTAATTTGAATAAAAGCAAGCCTTGTGGAAATGGTGTATTCACTTTGATTAATAGTGGTAAGAATTGGAAATGAATACTTTATCAAGGGTATTTTTATTTTACAATGTGGAAAACAAAGGACTGTTTAAGTGTCCCACCATGTTTGCATAACCACAATCAGATCAAACTTGTTTAGTGTTGGACATACTGGACAGTAGCAACATATAGTATGTCGTAGCCATGTGAGTCAGAATGTCCCAGTGGATCTTTGACTGCCCTCAGTGCCATCATTTGTTCGGGGCTCAACACGTTGCCAGTTTCTGGAATAGTGACCACGTAGTGTGGGTCATCAAGCAGTTCACTGTCTTCCCAGTCAATATGAGGCAGGCAGAGTCCCTGCAAGAAGGATGAAGAGCAAAAAGGGCCATAATTATGTTGCTACAACTTACTGAACATACTTCAATTTTAATGCATGGAGCTAAAGGTTGGGAAAAAAAATGACTCAGGAATGAGTCAGGAACCGTTCCTTCCAGGGTCACCGGAGCCCCCCCCCCCTTCTCAAGGACGCCCGCTAGCCTTCGTTGGTCACCGGTCCGAGAGAAGCTAAGCGCTCGGTGGCTCTGACCAGCAGAGCGGATGGGAAATGCACCCCCACAGGAAGATAACAGGAGGTCTGACTGTCAAGGTCGGTGACCGCCGGTAGCAGCCCCCCCCCCCGGAGATTAAATGAATGAAATCAAGGAATACAAATCCTTTGGCCCCCTAGCTCCCAACAAGCTCCGGTGGTTTTATTCTTTAGTGAATAATCAAAAGCAAGTACAGAGTAAGAACAGTAATAGGCTTTTCCCTTCTTGCCTCAAAAGCAAAAGGTGTCGAAATCAGAGAATAGAAAAACCTTGAGTTCTGGGTGTGTGGTGTAGAGATAAGACAGGCTGAGCCTGTGAGGGTGAGAGCTGTCCTGCTGCACATATTTATTGCCAGATTTTAACGTCAAAGACGTTAGGAAAGAGGAAGCTACAGCAAAGCTGTACGTTAACGCAGTAAGGCTAAGTGGTCAGCACTTCTGCCTTGCAGCAAGAAGGTTCTCAGTTCAAATCCATGTCATTCCAGGCCTTTCTGTGGGGAGTTTCTATTTTCTCTGTTTCTACGTGGATTTCCTCCAGTTTTTTCCCACCTTAAAGAAATGCATGCTGGGTAGGACTACAGTTGAAAAATAGCTGATTGCCTAACACTGGCGTGTTTAAAGAAATGTTGATTAATGTGCATTGTCCTAATCAAATAAATAAAAAAAGAACACCAAACGTGGTAACAGCTTCAACATACAGGCCGCAATAATAAGTAATAATAATGATGTTGTGGTCCGTTGCATTTCCCCCAACCTGTGTTTTCTCCCTTTCCTCTGTGTGTCTGTCTGGTTGTCTGTCATTGCCTGAGGAAAGAGGTCAAGAGGCATGGCCACTCATCACTGCTCCATCATCCACTCAGCTGTTCCTCATCACTCATCACCCACTGCAGTACTTAAACCCGGGCTGGCCACCTCTTCAGCGCCAGATCGTTACGTACACCATTGTGGTAACTCTTAGTACTAGTGTATTTTGCCTTTTTGTTTGTAGTTTTGGATTCTCGAGTTAATCGTTTGTTCTCTGTGCAGATTATCTGTTTCCCGTTTCCTCCGACCTACAGACATTAAACTACCTGAACTTTATCTTGGCTCCGGGTTTTTTGTATCTCTGTGTTTTGGGTCAACAAAATCGTAACAAATAAGGATTAAGCAGTATATATGTTTTTTAGCTGCGGGTTTCATAACACATTCAAGCAGTTAGTTACCTTTAGCAGCTGTTTGGGGTTTTCATCTGTCACAAACAAATTCCTGTGATTTTCAAATCATTTCCCAGATCTATTCGTTTGTCTACGTAAGCGCCACGTCACAGCCACCTCCATCTAATAAAAGATGTAAAGGCAATATAATCATTCAAGTTCGGGTCGAAAACCAATATGCCAAGACATATATTTTCAAAACTTTTTCATCAAAACTTCTCTGATTCCAGCTTTGTTAAATGTGAATATTTTCTAGTTTATTCTCTCCTCTGAGACAGAGAACTGAATGTCTTTTAGTTGTGGACAAAACAACACATCAGGACTGATCTACATTTTCACCATTTCTGGACATTATAGAGATCAAACAAAGAATTGATGCATTGATGAAATAATCAACAGATTAATCAACAATGAAAATAATTGTGAGTTAGACCTAGACTTCACGCCCTGAGCCTCGTGTGTGTTCATGTAAATGACGCCATGAAAACACTTTGGTTAAAACTCGGTTAAGATCGTGGTTTTGATGAAATATTTAACAGATTGTTGGGCCATGCCACTAGTGCAGCTTAAAACACTTGATAGAGTACAATAAGTAGAACTGTGTTGTTTAACAGTAGGTTACACATCAACCACCAACTGATAAAGTGTGTTATTACCTGTTTGATTTGCATCTCCCCCGCCTTTCTGCTTTGGTCTCGTAGCTCAACAACATAATCAGATTTCTTTATTTGCTGCATCCTCTGCGTCTGCTTGGTATTTGGTGAGAAGTCAGGCTAAGCGTGGTCTGAGCAGTGAACTGTGACTTTATTTTCCATGTCTTCATCGAGAACGAGATACAAAGCCCATTTATTAGAATTGACAGTAAGAATTAATTGACAGACCATCCAGTTCAGCAAAGTGCTGCAAATGCAGAAGTGCCTTAAAGCTGCATTCTATTTGATTTCCAGCAGGGGGGCGGGGGGCTCCTTAAAGCTGCATTCTATCTGATCTCCAGCAGGGGGGGACTCATTAAAGCTGCATATCTATCTGATTGGTTCCTATAGAAGTCTATGAGATAGAGACCCGCTTCTCACTTGATTTACTCAGTAAACATTTTCATAATGAGTTCATGGTCTCAATCTCTAGTTTAAAGTCTTCTGCAACACAGAATGATGTTTATTTTTTTAATAATAATGTTGATTTTAAAATCTGTGATAAAGCAGGGGGTGTTTTAGGGCGTGGCTATGATGTGATTACCAGTGAAAGTGTGTAACGTAACGTAGAGTGTAAGGGCTCCCCCCAATCCTCCCTCACTCCTTCCTCACTCCTCCCTCTCTTCTCCCTCTCTCCTCCCTCACTCCTCCCTCTTGTCTAAAATCGTCACATCCCCAACCAGAATGGTTGCGCCCATAACGGCAAACTCAACGATGGATAGCAGATCTCCACAAACCAATGGGTGACGCCACACATGCTCTGTCCATTCATATTTTACAGTCTATGATTATTACACATTTGACAGCATGAAAATAAAATTATAGCTTTCTGGTGGTGTCAATGACACATCTGTATGTTGGCTGTATCTTATGAGGGTTGGCACATTTTAGGTTGTAAGGGGTTAATTTCATTTTAACAGCCAAGAACACAAAACAATGATCTCTGAGCTTCTTCTACAGCATTACAAACAACTTTAATCTTTGTTACTTAATGATGCTGACTTGGATAGAAACTTTAAGACAATAGTACGTAACTAGGAACTTTACAGGTACATTTGCCCAATATTGGACTCTCAGTCTCTCTTTAGTTGGATTATGCTAATAAAGAGATTAATAAATGTAAAACACAATTTCCTATATGGCTTTCTTGACTAAAATCTAGTAAATTATTGATCAGGACTAATCATTATTAAAAGGTTTACTGTAAGAATACGGTTAGTGTTGTAAAGGATATTATTTTAGAATTAAAAAAAATAAATAAAAATGACTTTGTTGTCCAACACTACTGCACAGTGATAATAATATGTTTCTAAATGCTCTTGGAGCAAGTGATCGTCATAACTTGTAAGAGAATGACTTTACAGGAACTGAGGTGTTTCTGTTAACACTTTCCTGTTACAGTGGTGAGATTATAAATTAGTAACAACTTCAGAATACTCACAGAGAGAAAGAAGAAGAATGATGACAGCAGCTTGTAGCACACACAGGAGTATAAACTTTTGAGTTTATACTGCTGAACTACACGCCATTAGGCAAAACCTTCTATACAAGATGTCTTTCTGATAGTGCTGTAGCTAAATTTAAGGATGTGATTCCATTAGCATTTAATTCATTATCAAGTCACAAAGTAATGGAGGACTCCTATGCTAATTTCAGTCCCTCCCAAATCGATCATTTTGTTGATAGTGCAGCAGGCTCGCTGAGAATGACACTTGACTCTGTTGCCCCTCTAAAAAAGAAGATAATAAAACAAAGACAGTTAGCTCCATGGTATAACACTGAAACTCGCAAATTAAAGCAAACATTGCGGAAACTTGAGAAGATTTGGCGTTCCACCAAATTGGAAAATTCTCGGTTAATCTGGCAAGATAGTCTTAAAACGTATAGGAAGGCCCTTCGTAATGCCAGAGCAGCGTACTACTCGTCATTAATAGAGGAAAATAAGAACAACCCCAGGTTTCTTTTCAGCACTGTAGCCAGGCTGACGGAAGGTCACAGCTCTATTGAGCCAAGTATTCCCATAGCTCTTAGTAGTAACAACTTCATGAGAATCTTCAATGATAAAATTATAACTATTAGAAGCAAAATTCACCAAGACCTGCCTTTAACTGGCACTGACTTATCTCTAAACTCAGGAACCTTAGAAACAGCTGTAAAACCAGATATATGTTTAGACTGCTTTGCTTCACTTGATCTTTATCAATTTAATTCAATTATTTCTTCATCTAAACCATCAACCTGCCTCTTAGACCCCATCCCAACTAGGCTACTTAAAGAAGTTTTACCCTTAGTCAACAATTCTCTATTAGATGTAACCAATCTATCTTTATTAAAAGGCTATGTACCACAGCACTTTAAAGTAGTAATTAAACCTCTTCTGAAAAAACCCAACCTTGATCCAGAAGTTTTAGCCAACTATAGACCTATATCCAATCTTCCATTTCTCTCTAAGATTCTTGAGAAAGCAGTCGCTAAACAGCTATGTGACTTTCTGCATAGCAACAGCTTATTTGAGGATTTTCAGTCAGGATTTAGAGTTAATCATAGCACAGAGACAGCACTTGTGAAAATTACTAATGACCTCCTAATTGCATAAGACAAAGGACTTATCTCTGTACTGGTGTTATTAGATCTTAGTGCTGCATTTGATACCATTGACCATCATATTTTATTACAGAGATTGGAACATTTCATTGGTATTAAAGGGACTGCTCTAAGCTGGTTTAAGTCTTATTTATCAGATCAATCTCAGTTTGTTCATGTTAACGATGAATCCTCTGTGCACGCCAAAGTTAGGCATGGAGTCCCACAAGGATCTGTGCTCGGTCCAATCTTGTTCACTTTATATATGCTTCCTTTAGGCAATATTATCAGGAAGCACTCCATAAACTTTCATTGTTATGCAGCTGATACTCAATTATATCTATCAATCAAGCCGGATGAAACTAATCAGTTAGCTAAACTTCAAATGTGCCTTCAGGAGATTAAACCTGGATGAGCTGTAATTTTCTAATGTTAAACTCAGATAAAACTGAAGATTTTGCTCTGGGACCCAAGCACCTCCGTGACGCATTATCCAACGAGATAGTTACTCTGGATGGCATCACCCTGGCCTCCAGCACCACTGTGAGGAATCTTGGAGTTATCTTTGATCAGGACATGTCCTTTAATTCTCACATAAAGCAAATGTCAAGGATCGCCTTTTTTCACCAACGTAATATTGCAAAAATCAGGAATATCCTGTCTAAAAATGATGCAGAAAAACTAGTCCATGCATTTGTTACTTCTAGGCTGGATTACTGCAATTCTTTATTATCAGGCTGCTCGAAAAAGTCCATAAAGACTCTTCAGCTGATCCAGAATGCCGCAGCACGTGTTCTGACAGGAACCAAGAAAAGAGGGCATGCAGGATTACTTGTGGTTCCTAGAGTCTCTAAAAGTAGAACGGGAGCCAGAGCGTTCAGCTATCAGGCTCCTCTCCCGTGGAACCAGGTTCCAGTTTGGGTTCAGGAGGCAGACACCGTCTCCACATTTAAGAGTAGGCTTAAGACTTTCCTTTTTGATAAAGCTTATAGTTAGGGCATAGAATTGAATATTGTTAGGGAGTGAGGAGTTGCAGCGTCCGCCTAACCTGGCCCTCCTGCTTCTCGTCATAGTTGTCAGATCTATCAATCATATAATCAAGATTATAATAAAACTAAAGGGAGACTTGGCATACAGCCCGATCCGGCCTGACCAGGCCCCTCTCTTTACCCTGTCTCTCTTGGTTATGCTGTAATAGTTTTAGACAGCTGGGGGACTTCCTTCGACACACTGAGCTCCTCTCTCCTATCTTTCTATCTTCCTATTTTGTCCCAGAAATGCTTGTTACTAACCTAGCTCTGGGGAGTCATTCCCCGGAGTCCTTTTGTTCTTTTTCTCCCAGCATGTTTCCTCGGATCAGGGAGGATCCAAAATCATGGTTGCAGCTGTCGCCATGGTCCCGCTACACGTTCCCTTCCCTGCCACGATCTGCGGTGCCCAACTACGTCCTGCTGTGCCTTGTAATGCTGCACAGTGCCCTGCTATGCCATGAACTACTACAAAGAACTACTACAAACTACTATTATTTATTTATTTTTTTTTTTTTTGGGACTGTTATTGCCACTCTTCATTCTATCCCCAACCGGTTGTCAGACACCGCCTACCAAGAGCCTGGGTCTGTCCGAGGTTTCTTCCTAAAGGGGAGTTTTTCCTTGCCACTGTCGCACTGTTGCTTGCTCTGGAGGAAACTACTAGAACTGTTGGGTCCTTGTAAAGTGTCTTGAGATAACTCTTCTTATGAATTGATACTATAAATAAAATTGAATTGAATTGAGTCCAAGGATCACAGCAGCCAGCCTGGACCGTTTTATACCTGTATGTAGAACACACACACACACACACACTATATTATTATGTATATATTATTATATATACTATTACCATAGACGATGCTCACTAAATGTTTTAGAAGGGTATCCATCCATCCATCTTCCTCCGATATCGGGTCGCGGGGGCAGCACCTCCAGCAGGGGGACCCCAAATTTCCCTTTCCCGAGCCACATCACATGTTTGAACACCAATCTTTGAAATTGGTCCAGTGAGAAGCGAGAAAGCAGTGATCAGCAGCCGCAGACCGGGCTGCAATGGTACCCCATGGGGCAAATGTGCATCGGCAATTCTTTTCATTAAAAGGTTTGACACTTACTCCAATTATTATTCTGAGTGTCTGACAACATTATGGAAAGGATTCCTTCAGAGGTAGGCCTCTGTAACACCTCTTTTTAAAAATTATTTTTGAGCATTTCCATATTCAATGGATAGGACAACTAGATATGAAAGGTGAGAGAGAGGGGGAAGACATGCTGAAAATAGCCCCAGGACGGATTCAAACCCTGGACCTTCTGCATTGAGGAGTAAACCTATGTGTGCACCTGCTCTACAAACTGAGTTAACCCAGTAACACTTGTAAAACTTCTTTAAAAGTGAAAAAGAAACATATCTTTATTTCCATGGAGTCTGCTGGGTTTAGCAGATGTTACACTTTAACAGAAAGGTCGAACTCCTTAGAAATCCTTTTGATAATGTTGTCATTCACTTAGAATAATAATCTGGGTCTGTCAAAGGCAAAACCAGCACTTTTGTGAACGTAAAGAAGATACAATTGCCCCATAGGTACAATACGCAATCATACAATTCTATCTGTGATCCTACCGGGCCTCCGTAGATTACTGTTAACATCGTTGCATTTTAAAACTGAACCTTATAAAGGTGAACCCATAACAATTTCTTTCTCACCGGGCTCTGCAGCAGCCACTTTCCTGTCTTTATCAAAGAAGATCTTTGATTCAACACGCCTGGCTGAGGCATCAGGGATGTTTCCATATACACGGTCCTCTTCATGGTAAACCATCTCCATATTTTAGCCACTGGAGAGTGCAGAAGGTGTTAGTTGAAGTGTTTTCTTTAAATGCTGCTGATCTCTGATCACATTCTTCTTTTATGTTTCTCTGTGCTTACACACCAACCCTCTCTGTCTCTACTTAATTTTTTCAGTTCCTTTATCACTCAACTTACAATTAAAGTTTTGACTGCTAGGAGCGGAGCTAGAAGGGGGCACCGGCACTCCGTGCACCAGTGACACCACCTTCTCTTTGTGTGGTAGAGGTGGTGCCAATCCTGATGTAGCTGTGCCATGAGAGGATCTAGGCTATAACAATATTTTGTTGAACTGTAATTAGTTTCATGAGATCAGCAGCTCAACAACTCATGCAACCTTTTAACTAAGCCAAACTCTTCCATCTTGTTAATGCTGCTGTTACCTGTCCACTGTCCACCAGAGGTCAATGTCTCTCCTGTTCTTCTCAAGCAGAATTGGCCTCATAGGACATTTAAAACCAGTGTTATTTCAAGAGTATATGGATGCAGCCTGGAGCGTCCCATGTCATCCGTCCCGTCTCATGCGGTCTCGTCTCATGCGGAGGTGTGTCCAACGGCAAATTCAGAGGGTCAAAAATACGAAATTGCGAATAATTTTCCAGACAGGTAAATTCGTGACCACATTTGTTGCAATTAATTGAAAAACGTTAAAAACTGTTAAAGTAACAATTTTGCCATACATATATTTTGCTGATTTCTGAATGTTATGGTTGTGTTGACAAGATAAATGTCTAGAATAAAATAAGCCTGCGTCAACTATCATGCTAATTAATAAAATACTTTTAATATATAGCCTATATTTTTTTTTTAACTAAACAATAACGGCAATCATACAAATGAATAAAATACTTTTAAAAAATATGTCTACAAGATAAATGCAGACTATCATAGGCCTACTGATGAAAAAAAAAACACTTAAAATATATGTTTGTCTATAAAATAAATGCAGATTATAGGCAAACTAAAAAAATCCTTCTGCCATCCCCGAGTTTCTACTTTTCAAAATAAAAGCTTGCATCTGGATTAAAATACAATCTCTCTTACTTTTCAAAGTAAAAGCTCGCGTCAACTATCATGCTAAAGAATAAAATATTTGGTGTTTTTTTATATTTAAAAATATATGTCCGTCTCTAAAATAAATGCAGATTATAGGCAAACAAAAAATTCAACTGCAACTTGCAGCTATAGAAGGAATTTCTCTTCCGACAGAGGTCAAGCATTTGGTTTTGTTTTTATTTTTTTTCCCCCTTTCATACAATACAACACAAAATACAATAGAACCGCTGGCGCGGAAGTGGAAGAACAGTACAATCGCAATCTGGCCCAATGCCGTGGCAGCAGAGATTTTATTTATTTTTATTTTATTAATTCAGGATACGCATCGAATGCAGGACGGTCCCAGAGACCCGAAGGCCGAGGCCGCGGTAGTAGAAAAATACAACCGCGTTCTGCCCCAGGTCCCAGAGACCCGACAACATTCTGCCCCGGGTCTCAGAGACCCGACAGCCGAGGCAGCGCCAGTAGCAGCAGTTGTATTTGCAGCAATGTCCCAGTGAAGTGTGAAAACAATATAGAATATAAAATTAAAAAGAGTCTTGGAAAGAGTGTAACATGTTTATTTTTGTATTCTCGTTGTGTGCAGATTGTGGATTGTTATCCCTCCTCAGGAGATCCTGCCGTTAGTTGGCAGAAATGCGTCGCTGATGCAGGTTTCATCAGATGTAGCTACGTTAATATGGAACAACACAACCATAACATTCAGAAATCAACAAACTATGTAGTATGGCAAAATTGTTACTTTAACAGTTATTAACGTTTTTCAATTGATTGCAACAAATGTGGTCACGAATTTACCCGTCTGGAAAATTAATCGCAATTTCGTGTTTTAGACCCTCTGAATTTGCCGTTGGACACACCTCCGTATGAGACGGGACGGATGACATGGGACGCTCCAGGCTGCAGCCATACCCGTCTCTGTTGTTTTGGTGATTGGGGGAGACGGGTATGGCTGCAGCCTGGAGCGTCCTATGTCATCTGTCCCGTCTCATGCGGTCCCGTCTCATACGGAGGAGTGTCCAACGGCAAAGTCAGAGGGTCAAAAATACGAAATTGCGATTAATTTTACAGACGGGTAAATTCGTGACCACATTTGTTGCAATCCATTGAAAAACGTTAATAACTGTTAAAGTAACAGTTTTGCCATACATATATTTAGCTGATTTCTGAATGTTATGGTTGTGTTGTTCCATATTAATGTAGACATCTGATGAAACCTGCATCAGCGACGCATTTCTGCCAACTAATGGCAGGATCTCCTGAGGAGGGATAACAATCCACGATCTGCACACAACGAGAATACAAAAATAAAGTCTTTCCAAGACTCTTTTTAATTTGATATTCTATATTGTTTTCACACTTCACTTGGAAATTTCTGCAAATACAACTGCTTATCAACATGGCGAGAGCATTGGACTGTAGGCTATAGCTCTGCTGGCGCTGCCTCGGCTGTCGGCGGGGCAGAATGCTGTCGGGTCTCTGAGACCCGGGGCAGAATGCTGTCGGGTCTCTGGGACCCGGGGCAGAATGCTGTCGGGTCTCTGAGACCCGGGGCAGAATGCTGTCGGGTCTCTGAGACCCGGGGCAGAATGCGGTTGTATTTTTCTACTAGGCCTACCGCGGCCTCGGCTGCCGGGTCTCTGAGACCCGGGGCAGCGGTTGTATTTTTCTACTACCGCGGCCTCGGCTGTCGGGTCTCTGGGACCCGGGGCAGAACGCGGTTGTATTTTCCTACTACAGCGGCCTCGGCCTTCGGGTCTCTGGGACCCGTCCTGCATTCGACTGCGTATCTCTGCTGCCACGGCCTTGGGCCAGAATGCTATTGTATTTTTCTTCCACTTCCGCGGCAGCGGTTCTATTGTATTTTGTGTTGTATTGTATGAAAGGGGGAAAAAAATTAAACACAAAACCAAATGCTTGACCTCTGTCGGGAGAGACATTCCTTCTATAGCTGCAACTTGGATCCCAGTTCATCCCATGATAGTTGACGCGAGCTTTTACTTTGAAAAGTAAGAGAGATTGTATTTTAATCCAGATGCGATCTTTTATTTTGAAAAGTAGAAACTCGGGGATGGCAGAAGGATTTTTTTTAATTTGCCTATAATCTGCATTTATTTTATAGACGGACATATATTTTAATCGTTTTTTTCATCAGTATGATAGTCTGCATTTATCTTGTAGACATATTTTTTAAAAGTATTTTATTCATTTGTATGATTGCCGTTACTGTTCAATCAAAAAAAAAAATATATATATATATTAAAAGTATTTTATTAATTAGCATGATAGTTGACGCAGGCTTATTTTAGTCCAGACATTTATCTTGTCAACACAACCATAACATTCAGAAATCAGCAAACTATGTGTATGGCAAAATTGTTACTTTAACAGTTGTTAACGTTTTTCAATTGATTGCAACAAATGTGGTCACGAATTTACCTGTCTGGAAAATTATTCGCGATTTCGTGTTTTTGACCCTCTGAATTTACCGTTGGACACACCTCCGTATGAGACGGGACCGCATGAGACGGGACGGATGACATGGGACGCTCCAGGCCGCAGCCATATACTCTTGGATTGGGGAGGACTGTATATTTGGCTGGTCTTTAAAAGGTTGTGGCCACTAGGGGGCATCAATTAGAATGCACACAAGATGTTCCATTTATTGGCAGAAAGGTCTGTGTGTGTGTGTGTGTGTGTGTGTGTGTGCGTGTGTGTGTGTGTGTGTGTGTGTGTGTGTGTGTGTGTGTGTGTGTGCGCGCTTGTGTGTTTCTGAAACAGAGATACAGACATAACTCAATAAAATGTAGACTATATAAATTTCAAATAATGAGGACATGCCTAGCAGGTATAATAAACAAACACAATCAATAAGGTTAATAATGATGTCATAATACAGGCTTATAACTAAGCAAATACAAAACTTAGAGGTTGGTCCAAGACGGCGACCTGTGCAGACGTCTTATTCTGAGCTCCGAGACTCTGACCGAGTACCAATGATTTAAATTGACTTTTTGACACTATTTCATCAATAAACGAAGGAGTGGAACGTTGCCCTTGCTTCCTGTAAGTTCATATGCCCGAACAAAAGGACTTTTGCTGGTTAATTTGAGTGAAATACCAACTAGCATACAAACAGAACTAAATCAGGACACGTGCGCAGTGCGCTGTGAACTAAAGCCTTGCTAACAACCAGGACACCTATGCTAAGATGTCAAAGAGAGACGGCAAGAATATGAAAAAGGGATAATGGATGTGAATGTCGAAGATTTGTTGCAACAATACACAACATGCTAAATTCAGCTTAACACGTAATTATGAGCTGCAGAATTCCTCCTTAACAAACGTTTCACATTGTGCAAGAACATAAATATTTCCAATGGAGAACGTAAGGCTTGCAAAGCAACACCTCCATTAATATGCAGCGTTCTAAACAAATACACGGGCTGTACGAGGCGCCGCATTTATACAAGAATAGCAACGTGCCACAACATTACTGCAGTGCAATAAACACAGTGCAATATTATTATGAGGTAAAAAAACGAATTACAACGTCAGTAATACTTACTGGTAATTGCACGCACACAATCTAGGAATTTAGGAACAACACTTTCTTATTTTATCTACATATCTATCTACATATCTGTATATATATATATATATATATATATATATATATATATATATATATATATATATATATACAGTGGGTACGGAAAGTATTCAGACCCCTTTAAATTTTTCACTCTTTGTTTCATTGCAGCCATTTTCCAAAAATCAAAAAAGTTCATTTTATTTCTCAGTAATGTACACTCAGCACCCCATCTTGGACAGAAAAAAACAGAAATGTAGAAATTTTTGCAAATTTATTAAAAAACAAAAACTGAAATATCACATGGTCATAAGTATTCAGACCCTTTGCCGTGACCCTCATATGTAACTCAGGTGCTGTCTATTTCTTCTGATCATCCTTGAGATGGTTCTACACCTTCATTGGAGTCCAGCTGTGTTTGATTATACTGATTGGACTTGATTAGGAAAGCCACACACCTGTCTATATAAGACCTTACAGCTCACAGTGCATGTCAGAGCAAATGACAATCATGAGGTCAAAGGAACTGCCTGAGGAGCTCAGAGACAAAATTGTGGCAAGGCACAGATCTGGTCAAGGTTACAAAAAAATTTCTGCTGCACTTAAGGTTCCTAAGAGCACAGTGGCCTCCATAATCCTCAAATGGAAGACGTTTGGGACGACCAGAACCCTTCCTAGAGCTGGCCGTCCGGCCAAACTGAGCTATCGGGGGAGAAGAGCCTTGGTGAGAGAGGCAAAGAAGAACCCAATGGTCACTGTGGCTAAGCTCCAGAGATGCAGTCGGGAGATGGGAGAAAGTTGTAGTAAGTCAACCATCACTGCAGCAATCCACCAGTCGGGGCTTTATGGCAGAGTGGCCCGAAGGAAGCCTCTCCTCAGTGCAAGACACATGAAAGCCCGCATGGAGTTTGCTAAAAAACACCTGAAGGACTCCAAGATGGTGATAAATAAAATCCTCTGGTCTGATGAGACCAAGATAGAACTTTTTGGCCTTAATTCTAAGCGGTATGTGTGGAGAAAACCAGGCACTGCTCATCACCTGTCCAATACAGTCCCAACAGTGAAGCATGGTGGTGGCAGCATCATGCTGTGGGGGTGTTTTTCAGCTGCAGGGACAGGACGACTGGTTGCAATCGAGGGAAAGATGAATGCGGCCAAGTACAGGGATATCCTGGACGAAAACCTTTTCCAGAGTGCTCTGGACCTCAGACTGGGCCGAAGGTTTACCTTCCAACAAGACAATGACCCTAAGCACACCGCTAAAATAACGAAGGAGTGGCTTCACAACAACTCCGTGGCTGTTCTTGAATGGCCCAGCCAGAGCCCTGACTTAAACCCAATTGAGCATCTCTGGAGAGACCTGAAAATGACTGTCCACCAACGTTTACCATCCAACCTGACAGAACTGGAGAGGATCTGCAAGGAGGAATGGCAGAGGATACCCAAATCCAGATGTGAAAAACTTGTTGCATCTTTCCCAAAACGACTCATGGCTGTATTAGATCAAAAGGGTGCTTCTACTAAATACTGAACAAAGGGTCTGAATACTTATGACCATGTGATATTTCAGTTTTTGTTTTTTAATAAATTTGCAAAAATTTCTACATTTCTGTTTTTTTCTGTCCAAGATGGGGTGCTGAGTGTACATTACTGAGAAATAAAATGAACTTTTTTGATTTTTGGAAAATGCCTGCAATGAAACAAAGAGTGAAAAATTTAAAGGGGTCTGAATACTTTCCGTACCCACTGTATATATATATATATATATATAGAAGCCGGTGGAGGCTAATAGCAGACCGCTACTGTGGAACAGATCGTGCAGTGCCGTAAATCTGCGTACATCAGGATTATCATCTGCACATGCGCAGAACGGATCGTGCAGGCAGGATGGATCGTGTACCGACAGGGATGTTGAACCATAATCCCAAGGTTTTTGCTGATAGCAGTGTGAACTCACCCCTCAATAGGGTTCCACTGCCCTGCTGTGTGAACCGAGTAGGCCGGCCCTCGAGGACTGGCCCTCTCCTTCAGCTGGTCAGCTCACCTGGACTGACTCCCTGATCTGCGTTCATCATTGTGTGTTTTTTTCTACTCACATTTTCGCTGTGAGATTTTGTTGGTCTTTTGTTTTCTCATCTTTTTGGAATTCCTTTTGCCAGTTTTTTTTTTTTTACTGTTTTGCCTGCCGGCTCTCCACAGGTCTCCCTTTGTTGTTGTCCGTCATCTTTATTCAGTGCGCTGATGTGTTACAATAGCAGCAATCGGCGCAATGACTATTATTGCCCATACTTATTATTTGTGGGAATGCTGTTGCACAGTTCAAATCTTCAGCTCTTTCAGCAGATGATGGGACTTCTTCAACTATTTATACTTTTTCAAATATTAAGCTTTTAAACATTTTATTTAAACATTAAAGCCAATTTAAGCTATTTATCCAGTTTAGCTTCGTATTTCAATTTTTATTTTATTTTTTCCTCCTTTTTTGCATTAGTGGTGTTATTGAACTTAATTAAAACCAACAGACTCACTGTTCACTGGTTCCATTTACTATTCTACTTAGCACGGTGGCTAAGTGGTTAGCACTTCTGCCTCACAGTAAGAAGGTCCTTGGTTTGAATCCAGCATGTTCTGGGCCTTTCTGTGTGGAGTTTGTATGTTTTCCCCATGTTTGCGTGGGTTTCTTCCGGGTGCTCTGGTTTGTTCCCGCCATAAAGACATGCATCAACTGTAGGACTACAATTGAAAAATAACCAATTGGCTAACACTGGCACATTTACAGAAATGTTCATTACTGTCCATTGTCCTAATCAAACACATAAAATAATTTAGTATTTATTCTCATATCTCACGTATTATTTGTTATTTATTCATCATTCTCATTCTCTATTCCAGAGCTGTTCATAGTGTTCATATTGTAATATAATAACGTAATAGTATTTATCCCGGAATCCTTTGCACTATACTCCACATTTAAATAATTTGTATTGCACTCATTGCACTATTGCCTCTATATTGTTTCTGTTTAGAGTATGTATATATCAGTGTGTATATTGTTTGGTTTGGTGTGAGCGCATTGTGTACAGAAGAGGATTAGGGCCACTGGTGAAAAATGTATGTGAGTTCTGAGAAAAAAGTCAGAAAAAACTTAGAAATCTGAGAAAAAAGTCCGAACTCACATAAACTTTTCACCAGTGGCCATAATCCTCTTCCGTAATTGTGAGCAACAATGTTCAAAAGAAAGATTCCTTGCATGTGTCCTTATACCTGGCAAATAAAGATTCTGATTCTGATGTGTACTGTAGTCAAGTCCTTAAAACGTCTAATGTATTGGTAGTGTGTGAGTAACCCTAGTGGAGATCTTGCATTATGTTTGGATCGTGTTCTTCAAATTAACTGGATTGGTTCCGTTATGTTAATAAAGATGGGGGGAAACACCAATGGTTATTTATGATGTAGCTACAATACAGTAATCTTAATCAAGACTAGCACATTCATTTTGGCAGATGAAAGTCTGTTGTTTTAAGTGTGACATCCATAAAGACATCCAGGTTCTGGATCCATCCACCAAGTTTGGGCCTGACTATTTTACTCAAACAAACGTAGCAAAAATATTTCTTAATGTTTCTAGCTGATCTTACTACAGCTAGACTAATATAATAACGTATTTGCTATACTTTCACCCAGGAAAACACGTCTTGTTCTGTTTCCTGAACTCATTTTGGTGCCTAAACTTAACTGTAGTCACCGTAGCTGTATCCCAACTAGCCTCAACCATTAAAGCGCCATTCTGACAATATGTATTTAGACTTTCTAAATGAAAGCTTTAAATAGCATGTTATACATTACCCCATAAAATATGCCATAATTCTCTCTAAAAGGGCTAACATTAAGGTTTTGGTTATCACAATGATTTAAAAAGTATTTACTTTTGATACCAAAGGTGGCATTTAATGCTGCCCTCTCTTTACTTCCTACTCCCATTTTCACATAAAATTTTTGTAAACTTACTTACTTAGATGATTTGGCAAGTAATGACTGGGAACATGGCAGCTTTCCGCATGTCTTCCATGTCCTCTTGGTCATCGTGGCAATTGAGAGCTCTGAAAAATACTATTTAATTTATAAACTCATGAAAATGTCTGATTTTCACTGTTTTTCATGGGAACATTGAGCATGTACTTAAATTGACTGGCGCTTTCATAAAATACAATGGTACTTTGTTGCGTGACTTGATTCCCAAGAGGTTGCCTTGTGGGCGGCTCTGTGAAGGTCTATGGATGAAACAGTGGAGAACATACAGGGAGCAGATCAGACGGAGCACATACAGGGAGAAGATCAGACAGCGGAGCACATACAGGGAGCAGATCAGACACCGGAGCACATTCAAGGAAGCAGATTGGACAGGGAGCACATACAGGGAGCAGATCAGACAGGAAGCACATACAGTGAGAAGATCAGACAGCGGAGCACATACAGGGAGCATATCAGACAGCAGAGCACATACAGGTAGCAGACCAGACAGGGAGCACATACAGGTAGAAGATCAGACAAGGGGCACATACAGGGAGCAGATTAGACAGCGGAGCACATGTAGGGAGCAGATCAGACAGTGGAGCACATACAGGTAGCAGACCAGACAAGGAGCACATACAGGGAGCAGATCAGACAGCGAAGCACATGTAGGGAGCAGATCAGACAGCAGAGCCAAAGCGTAAGTGTAGCTTCACAGTTGAACTGCAAAAAACACTTTCCATCCCGGTCGGGACAAGTGGGGGGCGGAGTGCACCGTGTGCAAAGCTAGCACATTTGTTTCAGCGTCTAATAAAGGTGCTGGAGATCTCAAAGCTCACATGGACACCGACAAACCTTATCTTATTAGTCTACATAGAAAAGGTTTTAAGAGATATTTAGTTGAAGATTAGTTGAAGCTCATATTTAGAACATTATTTCATATGTATCTATTTATTTGAAAAGAGCTATTATTTTTTACATATTTTATTTTATTACATAGGTTATTTTTTACCATTGAGGCATAATAAAGCATGTTCATTAACCTCTGAGAAGCTTGTCTGAATTTATGTTTCTTGGCTGGGATGAATGTCCTCTTTTTTGGAAATCAAAATATGGTCACCCTACTTTAACAGAAAGGTTGACCTCCTTAAAAATCCTTTTGATAATGTTGTCAGACACAAATATTAATCTGAGTCTGTCAGTAGCAAAATGAGCACTTACTGTACAAGCCGGACAATTGTCCTATTAAATTACATTGTAGCTTGTTTTGCCGCTGCCGACTGCAGCAGTCTCGTTTAATACTGCATCAATGTCAAAGAAAAATATTTCCTCAATAGTTTTTATTGTATCTGATAATCAATGAGCTGTTGCAGAGACCAGCCTGAAGCAATAAAGCAAAAACCTTACATATCCCTCTGAGGTGTAGTGGAGTAAGTATGAAGTAGCAGCAGGGGTGATTCTAGGATCAGACCTTTAGGGGGGGCTCAGCCCCTAATGAGAATGTGGCCTACATAAAATCCATCCATCCATCCATCTTCATCCGCTTATCCGGAGTCGGGTCGCGGGGGCAGCAGCTCCAGTAAGGGACCCCAAACTTCCCTTTCCCGAGCCACATCAACTAGCTCCAACTGGGGGATCCCGAGGCGTTCCCAGGCCAGGTTGGAGATATAATCTCTCCACCTAGTCCTGGGTCTTCCCCGAGGCCTCCTCCCAGCTGGACGCGCCTGGAACACCTCCCTAGGGAGGCGCCCAGGAGGCATCCTCACCAGATGCCAGAACCACCTCAACTGGCTCCTTTCGACGCGAAGGAGCAGCGGCTCTACTCTGAGCTCCTCTCGGATGACTGAGCTTCTCACACTATCTCTAAGGGAGACGCCAGCCCCCCTCCTGAGGAAACCCATTTCGGCCGCTTGTACCCTGGATCTCGTTCTTTTGGTCATGACCCAGCCTTCATGACCATAGGTGAGGGTAGGAACGAAAATTGCCCGGTAGATCGAGAGCTTTGCCTTCTGGCTCAGCTCTCTTTTCGTCACAACTGTGCGATAAACAGAATGTAATACCGCACCGGCTGCTCCGATTCTCCGACCAATCTCACGCTCCATGGTCCCCTCACTCGCGAACAAGACCCCAAGGTACTTAAACTCCTTCACTTGCCCACTGGCCTACATAAAATGTTATCATATTTACATTATGCGTAAATCTCTGCACACCTATTACTCTCTGTGAAATATCTCACAAACTCTTCACTCGACACATGCTGAGTACAACAAGCAGTTCCACAGTAATACGGTTTTGAAATTGCAACAAAATTTCTACATGGTCTCCAAAATTATAATGTATTCTCATGTAAACTATGTCAGCACAGGCATTTTTGTAAATTGCTTAGCCAGTGTATCCCACCATAATGGTTATTATATTGCCAGATTCCCAACAATCCCACTTACTTATATATATCCCACTTACTAATATGAATATATATTTCTACTGGTATGCTTCCTAGTGACATTAATGCAAAAATATAAAGGAAAAAAGATTCCACCTGTGTGTGCATGGTTAAAATTTAAAAGTGCAAAATAGTTCAGGCTACAGCAAAAATATTTCCATCCACAGATGAGAATAATCAAGTCTAACCTCTGAATTTCTTTTCAAAGTGCACCAGATTGATAGCCTGTCTCCGCCCTCCTTCATATTTCCACTCAATTTTCATTTTCATTTCCAAATAATTGGTGGTCCAATCTGCGAACAGAGGGAGTGGCTGAGAATGATGCCAAGCAAATGTGAACACATTCAGTCTGGAGGAAGCTTCCATAAATGGCGCCCATATTAAGCTCCTTCTCTGTCTGAATGAATGGACAAACTTATTAAAGTTGAAGATTCATTTCACAAAGAGTTTGGCAACTGTAAACACAGGTTAGTAAGCATCAGCTTTTACTAACTGTTGCTGTTAAAACAATACACTGTTAAAACAGTGATGGATAAAAGATGTGCAAAAAAAGTAGAAAAACTGGTGAAAGAATTCATGGAGTTGGTTGAACTGCTGGAGAAAGACCTAAAAGAAATAAAGAGGCCGTGTGAAAAGTTGGAGCAAAGATCAGCTGAAGATCAGGCTGAAAACACGCCGGGATACATGGTGTGTCAGAGGATTCGGGAAAGAGCGTCTGAAGTGGGAATGATGACTAAAAAAGTTGTGCTTGTTGCTGTAACGGTGCCAACGGCAATACGTGGTCTGGTAGGGTTCATTTTTAAAGTCTTCAGTGTCCCAAAAGGTTAAAGTACTCCGTCTTCCAGTCAGCTGATCACTGTGAGAGGGGCGTTGGTGAGTTTGAACAGATGCAGAGTACACTTACAGTCTTCAGATAAAAGTAAAGATAGAAGCTGCAGAGAGAAGAAAGGCCTCATTTAAACAAAACCATCAAGACTTATTCTAAAATCTTGCATGCAGCTGACTGGACAAACGGGTCTGGCTATTCTCGAATTTCAAAGCAAGAGTAATGGCGGCCAGTTCGGAATACAATCTAGTATTTTACGAAAATAGTTCACCGAAACATGTTTCTGAAACATTTTAAGCAAGAAATAGACCATACAGCTGCTGAGTCACGTCACGTTTAATGGCTTCATTCGCATAAAGATGGGCATCGGCCAGCAAATCGTGGGTGGGGGGGCGTGATATTTGGCAAAACATGTGTCAAACCATTCTAAAATAAAGTATTGGTGTATAGAGACATCCTACAGGTACAGATCCAAATGAGAATAATGATACAAAAATGATCATTCCCTCCAATATCGTGAGTCATATCGCAATATCAGTCAAAAATAATGGCATTGAGATATTTTCCAAATATTCAGATTTCTTCTGATCCAGATCAAAACAGTATTCTCCAACTATAACAGAAGTATTCTGGCTCCTCTGAATACTATTGTGAAAGTACTTTTAAAACTTTGATAAATTCTCTTAGTACTAGAAATGATCTTTCTTTTCTTCATATTAATGTTCGCAGTTTGTCCAAAAACTTTGTGGGTTTATCCACTTGCCTTGATAATCTGAATTATACCTTTAATGTGATAGGGCTTACTGAAACAGGGTTGCAGGGTTACTTGTGGTTCCTAGAGTCTCTAAAAGTAGAATGGGGGCCAGAGCGTTCAGCTATCAGGCTCCTCTCCTGTGGAACCAGGTTCCAGTCTGGGTTCGGGAGGCAGACACCGTCTCCACATTTAAGAGTAGGCTTAAGACTATCCTTTTTGATAAAGCTTATAGTTAGGGCATATATAATAATATGCCCTACCCTAACCAGGGTTTGTATCTCATCCCCCTCTCTAACCTTCCTGACTCTAACCTTAATTTTCTCTCCCCCTACCCTAACCAGGGTTTGTATCCCATCCCCCACTTTGACCGTCTTGATCTTAACCCTATCTTTCTCTCCCCCTACCCTAACCCGGGTCTGTATCCTTCCCCTACTTTGACCTTCCTGACCTTAACCCTGACCCTCCGGACCTTAACCATAAGTGTCTCTCCCCCTACCCTAACCAAGGGAGGGTTTGGGGAGAGTTGTAGCCTGACCAGGCTCCTCTCTTTACACTGTCTCTCCTGGTTATGCTGTAATAGTTTTAGACAGCTGGGACTTCCTGTGACACAACTAGTTCTTCTCTCCTCTATCTTTCTATCTTTCCAATTATGTGCATCCATGTCCCAGAAATGCTTGTTACTAACCCAGCTCTGGGGAGTCATTCCCCGGAGTCCTTATGTTCTTTTTCCCCCAGCATGTTTCCTTGGATCAGGGAGGCTCCAAAATCATGGTTGCAGCACCATGGTCCCGCAACACGCTCTGCGATGCCATGTTCCTCCTGCTACGCTCTGCTGTGACTACTACAAAGGACTACTAACAACTACTATTTTTTTTGGGACTGTAATTGCCACTTTTCATTCTAACCCCAACTGGCCCGTCAGACACCGCCTACCAAGAGCCTGGGTCTGTCCGAGGTTTCTGCCTAAAAGGAAGTTTTTCCTCGCCACTGTCGCACTGTTGCTTGCTCTGGAGGAAACTGTTGGGTCCTTATAAATTCTGGAGTGTGGTCTAGACCTGCTCTATCTGTAAAGTGTCTTGAGATAACTCTTGTTGTGAATTGATACTATAAATAAATTGAAATTGAAATTGAAAATTGAAACATGGCTGACTGACAGTACAGCTGGGAATTTTCACCTTGAAGATTACAAACATATTTTCAGATGTAGAGAGGGAAGGGTGGGTGGAGGGGTTTCTCTGTTTATCAATTCTAATCAACATTATAAAGAAAGATATGACATTGAAAAGTTTTTAGATTCTTCTTCAGAAGTAGTAGCATTAGAAACTAATTTGGTAATAATTTTATGTATTTATAGACCACCTAATTGTGACCTCTCTGCATTTATTATTGAAATCTCAAATGCTCTGGATATCATTTCTAATGAAAGGAAAAATTGTTACATAATGGGTGACTTTAACATTAATATTGAAAATAGTCAGGGAAATACGTTAATCAAGTAATTTACTGACACTATGTATTCCTATAGCTTTAATCCTATGATTTCAGTTCCCACCAGAGTGACTAATACCTCAGCAACTCATATCGATAATGTTTTTACTAGTGTATATAACAAGAGTATGAAATCCGGTGTCCTGTGTATTGATGTGGCTGATCACTATCCTATATTTCTAATCACTGGTAACGAGAGTGAAAATTGCCCCCCTTTACAAAATATTAAACGAACGAAGACGAATTTTCAGTGAAAGAAATGTGGTAAATTTCAGACACGCTTTAAGTCAATTATCATGGAGAATATGTTGTCCTCTCCGATCAGTGCCTTTGAAACACAAATTGTCCAAACCGTGGATAACTCCAGCTATCATAAAGTCATTAAAAAACAAAAATAGATTATATAAAAAATACCTTCTTTGTCCTACCCCAATTAATCTGTTGCAATTTAAAAAATACAGAAACAGACTAAATCATGTCATAAGAGGAGCAAAAATCCACTATTATAATGTGAAATTAGTTAAACATAAAAATAATCCATCTTCTTTGTGGAGAACCATCAATTGTATTCTTAATAAAAAACATTTAAAAAAACAGTTACCAAATGAATTTATGATTGACGATTCTACTGTCTCGGATCCACAACAAATTGCCAAAAGATGTAATACCTTTTTTTCAAATGTAGGTCCAACATTAGCTTCTAAAATTCCATCTAGTCATTTTGGACCACTAAAATACATGAATCCAACGTCTGAGGATTTCAACTTTACATCTGTTACCGAGGATGAGATAAGAGATATAATTGTCAACTTAAAAGACTGTTCACCAGGACATGATATGATTGATAGTAAAATATTAAAAGCAATTTACCCTGATATCATTAAACCATTACTTTATATTTTTAATATTTCACTACTTCAAGGAATTGTGCCTGTAGAGTTGAAAATAGCAAAAATTATCCCAGTTTATAAAGAAGATGACCCTGCAATTTTTAACCATTATTGACCAATTTCTGTGTTACCAGCCCTGTCCAAGGTTTTTTGAAAAACTTGTTTACACAAGATTAATTCAACATCTGGACAAAAATAATATTTTATATGCTCACCAGTTTGGTTTTAGGAAACAACACTCTACTTACATGGCACTTTTCCATTTTTTGACTGAAATATACAAAGCAAAAGATAGAAAAGAAAATACTGTAGGTGTTTTCCTGGATCTTTCAAAAACATTTGATACCGTTAATCATTTCATTCTATTAAAAAAACTCTCACATTATGGTATATGAAACAAGTCACTACTCTGGTTCACCAGTTATCTTTCAGACTGTCAGCTATAATGGGACAGATTCCCCCCCCCCCCCCCCTTCCCCTTCAGTGTGGCTTACCACAGGGTTCCATCTTGGGTCCCTTGTTATTTTTATTTTATGTTAATAACCTTCCTTAATGTCTCAGATAAACTTTCTAAAATTTTATTGCAGATGATACAAGTGTGTTTTACTCCCATAAAAACATTGATATTTTAATAAAAGTAGTTTATGAAGAATTTGACAAGTTATCTACTTGGTTCAAGTCCAACAAACTGTCGCTCAACATAAAAAAAAACAAGTTATATATTTTTCGGTATTAAGTCTGATACATTTAAATCTTCAATGAAAATTCTAATTGATAATATTTCCATTAATAATGTTAGATCTGCTCGTTTCCTCGGCGTTATACTAGATGACTCTTTATCCTGGAAAATAAAACGCTACTCTGTTTTATTTTTTACAGAGACAGTTGTCATGGCATAAGGCAAGGCAAGGCAAGGCAGCTTTATTTGTATAGCACATTTCAGCAACAGGGCAATTCAAAGTGCTTTACACAAAAACAGTTAAAAAATGAAAACAGATAAAACACAAGAATAAACAGTTAAAAATAAAAAATAAAAACAGATAAAACATAAGAATAAAAGTTACAGTGCAGTATAAGAAATTAACATAATTTAAAGAAATGCAACATCAAAAAGAAAGGTCTTCAGCTTTGATTTAAAAGAACTGAGAGTAGCAGCGGATCTGCAGGTTTCTGGGAGTTTGTTCCAGATATGAGGAGCATAGAAACTGAATGCTGCTTCACCCTGTTTAGTTCTAACTCTGGGGACAGAAAGCAGACCTGTCCCAGATGACCTGAGAGGTCTGGGGGGGTCGTAGTGTAGTAGCAGATCGGAAATGTATTTTGGCCCTAAACCATTTAGTGATTTATAAACTAGCAAAAGTACTTTGAAATCAATTCTTTGAGACACAGGAAGCCAGTGTAAAGACTTCAGTACTGGAGTGATGTGATCCAGTCTCTTTGTCTTAGTGAGGACCCGAGCAGCAGCGTTCTGAATCAGCTGCAGCTGTCTGATTGATTTTTTAGTGAGACCTGTAAAAACCCCGTTACAGTAGTCAAGTCTACTGAAGATAAAAGCATGGACAAGTTTTTCCAAATCCTGTTGACACATGAGTCCTTTAACCCTTGATATATTCTTAAGGTGATAATAGGCTGACTTTGTAATTGTCTTAATGTGGCTGTTAAAATTCAGTCCATGACTACACCAAGATTTCTGGCTTTGTCTGTTGTTTTCAACATTGTTGTTTGAAGCTGAGCGCAGACTTTTAATCGTTCCTCTTTTGCTCCAAAAACAACCACCTCAGTTTTTCCTTCATTTAATTTAAGAAAGTTCTGGCACATCCAGTCATTAATTTGTTCAATGCACTTAGTCAGTTTTTGTATTGGACTATAGTCCCCTGGCGATAAGGTTATGTAAATTTGTGTGTCGTCCGCATAACTATGGTAACTTATTTTGTTGTTTTCCATAATCTGGGCCAGTGGAAGCATGTAGATGTTAAACAGAAGAGGCCCCAGAATGGAGCCTTGGGGAACTCCGCACATCATATTTGTATGCTCAGATGTAAAATTACCTATTGACACAAAGTAATCCCTATTCTGTAGGTAGGATTCAAACCAGTTTAGTACTGAGCCAGAAAGGCCAACCCAGTTTTCCAATCGGTCTAGTAATATGTCATGGTCAACCGTGTCAAATGCAGCACTGAGATCAAGTAATACTAAGACTGAAATTTTGCCATTATCTGTGTTAAGGTGGATGTCATTAAAGACTTTGACAAGAGCAGTCTCAGTGCTGTGGTGTGGTCGGAAACCCGACTGAAAGGTATCAAAACTGAAAGGTATCAATAAGTAACCCTGGGCAACATGATAACTCTTGTTATGTCTAGGATTAAATTCTATCCCTAACCCGGGTTATGTCGTGACACAGTGGACAGTCACAGACGGGTGCTTCTAAGCCGACTTTGGAGGTGGGCTGTAGCTAATCAGAGGTTAGAAACGACACTATTTTGTTTTGTGCTATTTTTCTATTGGCTAAACACATTTTCTACACTTTTGTTTACCTCTGTCCTTAGCCACCCTCCAACTTTTATCATATATTTATAATATTCCCCAGACTACAAAGAATGTGTCAAATTCATTTTAAAGCTTTAGTGCGTAACTTTTTGATATTAATGAACGTCTGTTACATTCAAGCTGTTGCCAAATGAGTTGCTCCAAAGCTAATTAAGACTCAAAGCGCTTTTACATCATACAGGATACATTCACCATTCACACACATTCACACACTGTGGCGAGGCTGCCGTACAAGGTGCCACCTGCTCATCAAATAAACATGCACACGCATTCACACTCCAATGCGCAGCATCGGGGGCAACTCGGGGTACAGTGTCTTGCCCAAGGACACTTCGACATGGGACTGCAGGGCCAGGGATTGAACCACCAACCTTCCGATTGGCAGGAAACCGCTCTACCACTGAGTCACAGCCGCCACAACATCATAAACTCAAAATGTTTACTGAGGTAAGTAAGAAGTGGGTCACTTTCTCACAGACTTCTTGAGAAACCTGCTGGTATTCAGATAGAATGCAGGTTTAAGGAGTCACCCCCTGCTTGACGTCACTTATAGGAAGAAAGTGGAGCATGGCTAGGTGTATCTGCACTGTAAGAATAAATTATTGATAAATTAGAAGTGACATACCAATGCTGCACCATATGGGAACCGTTCAAATGTTTCACAATAAAAGCTTTGATAGGAAACAGATGGATTCTGTCAAGGGGGTTCTTAATTTGAATTAGTGTTAAATGTGCTGTATTTATATAGCGCTTTTCTAGTCTTAACGACTACTCAAAGCGCTTTTACATCATACAGGATACATTCACCTTTCACACACATTCATACGCTGTGGCCGAGGCTGCCGTACAAGGTGCCACTTGCTCATCGGACTTGCCCAAAGCCAGGGATTGAACCACCAACCTTCCAATTGGCAGGTAACCACTCTACCACTGAGCCACAGCCACCCCCAGCGATGAGTTTGTACTAACAGCATCATGCAGGAACATGTTCCTTTCTTTGTACCGATTGTTTCATTGCGATGTTTATGTTTGGTGGACATCGTTCCGATGGTTTTCATGTTGATTTTCTTCAGGTGAATATTTTATTGAGAAAATGTTTCATGCTTTATTGATTTTATTCTGTAAAATGGTTTTATTTTATCTGAGTTGAATGTCTCCTTTCTGGTTTTTCTATGTATTGTTTTTTCATGATTTCTTTCTTCTGATTGGTCAGCAACGCAATATATATAACAATATTATTACAATATAATATCTGTACAATAAATGTATCAATTTAGAGAATGGTCCTATAGTAGGCTCTGTCACTACAGTGTGGATAGTAATAGCACATATTAAAGTCAAGTCTTTATTGTAGTTTATAGTCAATATTTTACTTCTTTTTTTGCTGTTGCAACACTTATATTTTCTGTTGGGATTAATAAAGTACTCGATCCATCTATTATAATGAAGATTTGCACCCTTAAAATTTCTCTAACTGTATTTTGTTTGTAACTGTGACTCCAGCTGCAGAGTAGACAGCTGTTGATCAGAGGACTTTATCTGAAGGAGAAAGAAGAAACAGAAACTAATATCATATTGAAGCTTTAACACGGGTGATTATTGGTTTTGTTTTGATGATTGAAAGGGAAATGATCAACTGAAGCAGCTACACTGACTTCAGAAGCTGCGCTACTCTGTTTTATTTTTTACAGAGACAGTTGTCATGGCATAAGTAACCCTGGGCAACATGATAACTCTTGTTATGTCTAGGATTAAATTCTATCCCTAACCCGGGTTATGTCGTGACACAGTGGACAGTCACAGACGGGTGCTTCTAAGCCGACTTTGGAGGTGGGCTGTAGCTAATCAGAGGTTAGAAACGACACTATTTTGTTTTGTGCTATTTTTCTATTGGCTGAACACATTTTCTACACTTTTGTTTACCTCTGTCCTTAGCCACCCTCCAACTTTTATCATATATTTATAATATTCCCCAGACTACAAAGAATGTGTCAAATTCATTTTAAAGCTTTAGTGTGTAACTTTTTGATATTAATGAACGTCTGTTACATTCAAGCTGTTGCCAAATGAGTTGCTCCAAAGCTAATTAAGACTATCAGCTCCACACAACTCTCTCCTAGTATGACTATGTTCAGAAGATTGTGGCGTCCGGTGACGCGCACAGAAACGCGAGTGAAGATTATTACTTCTTCTGAAGAGTCATTCATGTTTTAATCCTCCGTGTCCTCCTTGGCTACTAGCAACTGTGTGGTGGAGCTTTCATTTCTTATACTGTGAATATACTCTCAAAATTTTTAATATTTTCCAAGAATTCCAGGGCCAGAGACAATAGTGATCATGTATTGACTTTATCCTGCTTTAAAACGTTATTTTAAATGAATAGATTAAGCACCAGGCAGACAGTTTATGCTTCTTGCTAAAAGAAAAGAAATATTTTCGGTAATAATAATGTATTTTCTGCTAATTGTATTAGCAAAACTGAACTTTTCATTAGCTGTTCAACTAATTTATTACCTATCACAGGAGGCACAAAGTAAACATTTCAATAAACAGCTGGTTTAAAAAAATAAAAAAATAAAGCAGTTTGAAATTTCAAAAGAAACAGATGCTTTGTTAACACATCCCTCTTTCAAGCATGGCCTCAGCATCCATATATATATATATATATTCAGATGTTTTCCCAGGAATCAACTTTGCTTGAAGTTGTCCATTTGCACAAAGTTTTAGGCTCTTTTCTCAGTTTGGTCTGGGGTGTCAGAGTCAGAGTCCGAATCTTGTTCCTGGTCGACGGCCACTGCTCCTTTCCTTTGAGGCAGGACGGTGAAGAAGGCCTCCTGCCAGCTGCCCTTCTCCAAGTATGCCAAGATGATCTCAAACACTGAAGGAGGGAAGAAAACACATTTAAACCCAAATAAATGGCAGTGGGACCAAAAGAGCCAAAGGACACAGCATGGCAATGGTGAATTAATTCTTTCTAAGTTAATGCTGCTACAGCTTTACTATCCAGCTTTACTAGTTTTTTTCTGTAATAATGAATGACTTTTGTGAGAGTGATTACTGAAAATGTACACACACAATGCTATAATAAATCTCTATTTCAAAGATTTTTTTTTATTTTGGGTGTGTAGTTTATAGAGAGCTCTCATGCCGCCGGAGCTCGACTGCGGGCTGCGCTGCCTTCTATCAGTATTAAACTGAGACAGTTTCATAACCTGTAAAAAACATCTTGTAGTTGCGTTAATTACTTTTTCGCCAACACCAACACCTGATACGAGCGCAGCCATCCTGGTTGATGTAAAGATTATAGACAGGAGGGAGGAGGCCTTTAGTTGCGTTACACACTTTCACTGGTAATCACATCATAGCCACGCCCTAAAACACTCCCAGCTTTATCGCCAATTTTAAAATCAATGAGACCATAATTGGGAATTACTGGAATTGTTGGGTCCTTGTAAATAATAGAGTGTGGTCTAGACCTACTCTATCTGTAAAATGTCTTGAGATAACTCGTTATGAACTGATTGATAAATAAAATTGAATTGAATAATTCAAAAAATGAACATTATCCGGTGTTGAAGAAGACTTAAAAATAGCAATTGACATCAAAAACTCAAAATGTTTTCTGAGGTAAGTAAGAAGTGGGTCACTTTCTCACAGACTTCTTGAGAAACCTGCTGGTATTCAGATAGAATGCAGGTTTAAGGAGTCCCCACCCTGCAGGAGGTTTAAGGCACTTCGCATTTGCAGCACTTCCGCGAACCGGATGCAGTCTATGCATCTACCTATACAGATAGCACCCCTTTTGTCATCGTGCCCTATTAGTTTTTAATGTACAACAAGATGCAAAGTAAAGGGAGTAATGCGACTGTTCTCTTTTCCTGATGAACAAAACAATATTGCAGTACCATCCCACGACTAACCATTGCTGTTCTTTTATTTAGCAGCAACCAATTTGTAGAAAGGCTTTACCTTGCACTCTATTCAATTACTTCAGGAGAAAAGTGTTGAAAGGGAGTTTATTTTTGTATATATGCAATTCAATACCAAGTCAAATCTATAAAATCAAGTTTGCAAGACAGTATAACAGAAAAATAACTGCAGTAATACTTTTTGAAAGGCTACTATTTTAGCGTTTTGGCACTGAAACCATAGGCATGAAGACCTCAGACACGTCTGTGCCTTCTGTTAGCAATCCTTGATGGCTAGTGGCCTTGCCAAATAGTGGTTACCATTAAGACACACACAAATCCTGACGCTAGTATGCGAGGAAACTTTGTGTAGGATTTGTGCTATAAATTAATATTTCATAGCAAAGTTATAAGTTCACCATTTTAAATTGCATGATAATTTTATGTCAAATTACTGTCATAACCTACTGTTGTTAAAAGTGAAACAAAAATAGGTTATAAGGTTGTCTGTGCATTATAACACAAACATGATTGATCCTCCTACACAATGGTTAATAAGCTATTACTGGACACCATCGCAACTGACTAAAAC
>CM057259.1:25255755-25272813 GCA_029931835.1 Etheostoma nigrum
ACGACAGAGTGGGGGGCTTCGGTACGGATCTCTGGAAGTTTCCCAAACAAATTGCTCTCTCTCCTCCAGTTTTCAGTCTTCAGACTTCATTTTTGGTGAAAATGTAAGGAATCTTGTTCCGGTCGCAGACATGTAACTATGGAGTCTATCGGACTTAAATTGTTGGCTGTGATCTACCAACTGTCGACAGAAGCTATAAAAAACCAGTAGGATTCAGTGATTTTCTTCCCAAACAAATTTCTCTCTCTCCTCCAGTTTTACCTCTTTAGACATCATAGTTGGTCAAAATGTAGGGAATCTTGTGCCGGTCGCAGACATGTAACTATGGAGTCTATCGGACTAATACTTTTCGCGCTAGGCTCACCAAACTCTTGACAGGTAACATTAAAAAAAGTATCTCGCACCTTTTTTGATGAAATCACCATAGCAACATGTTCTGTTACTGAGAGGACAAAGGGAGGGGCTGCAGCACGACAGAGACAGACACACACACACAAGCACAGACACACACACACACACACACAGAGACACAACACACACACACACCACACACACACACACACACATAAACACACAGACACACACACACACTCACACACACACATACATAAACACACGCACAGACACACACACAGAGAGACACAACACACACACACACGCACACACACACACACACAGAGAGACACAACACACACACACATACATACACACCACACACACAACACACACAGAGAGAGACACACAACACACACACACCCACATACACACCACACCCCCCCCCCCACACACACACACACACAGAGACACACAACACACACACACCCACATACACACCACACACACACACAGAGAGACACAACACACACACACACCACACACACACACATACACACCACACACACACAGAGAGACACAACACACACACACCACACACACACACATACATACACACCACACACACAACACACACAGAGAGAGACACACAACACACACACACCCACATACACACCACCCCCCCCCCCACACACACACACACAGAGAGACACACAACACACACACACCCACATACACACCACACACACACACAGAGAGACACAACACACACACACCACACACACACACATACACACCACACACACACACACACACAACACACACAGAGAGAGACACACAACACACACACACCCACATACACACCACACACACACATACACACCACACACACACACATACACACCACACACACACACAACACACACAGAGAGAGACACACAACACACACACACCCACATACACACCACACACACACACAGAGAGACACAACACACACACACCACACACACACACACATACACACCACACACACACACACACACACAACACACACAGAGAGACACACAACACACACACACCCACATACACACCACACACACACACATACACACCACACACACACACATACACACCACACACACACACACACAACACACACAGAGAGAGACACACAACATACACACACCCACATACACACCACACACACACACTCAGACACAGACACACACACACACTCTCTCTCACACACACACACACACACACACACATTCAGACACAGACACACACACACACTCTCTCACACAAACAAACTCACACACACACACACTCAGACACAGACACACACACACACACACACACTCAGACACAGACACACACACACACTCTCTCACAGAAACACACTCTCACACACACACACACACACACACACTCTCTCTCTCACACACACACACACACATTCAGACACAGACACACACACACACTCTCTCACACAAACACACTCTCACACACACACACACACACTCAGACACAGACACACACACACACACTCTCTCACACACACACACACACACACTCAGACACAGACACACACACACACACTCTCTCACAGAAACACACTCTCACACACACACACACACACACACTCAGACACAGACACACCTATCATGACACTGTTCCCTGGAGACAATGTTGACCAACTGACTCCTAACTGCTGTTTCCAATGTGTGTGTATGTGGATGTGCACCCAGTAGCAGGCACACTGATAAAATTTCTGCGGAATTTTCTAGTTATTAGTGGGAATGCTGTTCCACAGCATTCCAACTATTGTTATTCGGTTCTTTATTATTCTTTCTTTTTATTCCGTACGTTTTTTGGCTCTCCGTATCTTCTGCATACTTTCAGCTATTTAAACCATTCAACTTTTCAAATCTTCAGCTCTTTCAGCAGATGATGGGACTTCTTCAACTATTTTTCTACTATTTATACTTTTTAAAATATTAAGCATATAAGCAATTTTTTTTAACATTAAAGTCAATGAGAGCACGCTTCAAATCCTTCAAATCTTCTTCTGCTTCATAATGTATCTCCTCCTACATTTTTTCACCTACAGACGTCTTTCAAACTTTAAAACGTTGACAAAATATTCAGCTATCCGGCTATGGCTTTTCAGATTGATATATTTTACAGTTTTTGTTAAAAAGCTGTGTAAGTACAGTGTACATTTTATGATTTTTCTGCCTTTATAATGGGTGTGTATTGCGTGAGTTAGAGTGTGGTGTGACATCATCAGAGTGAACGGCTTCGAAAAGATTATCTTACTCCGTTCTCTATATCTTGCTCCCACGCCAACAATTCTATCTTGTCATGGACAATTTATACATCAAAACGTAGGTATTCTTGTCTAGTTTCTGTCAATGTGCTCATTTATGCGATATGAATTATACTTTTCGCTCAGCGAGCTATCAAATGGCAAGAGTTCAGGATCTTCCTCCATTCACCGCCATGTTAAACATCGTCCACATTTCTGAGCAAAATGCAGAGCGAACCACTTTTTTACATCGCTGATACGTCCACATTTTTAACTTTATCCACATGAATTTTACATCAATACGTTCACAAAGGCCTTCTGGTGCTCATGAGGTGGTTATTTTACTGACATAACTTTTTATTTTCCCCGTCTGACCATTTGTTTGAGGGCTTGTTTGTTAGGAGCTGCTGTTTCCCACAGGTAAAAAAGGGTACATCAGCTGCGGTCGTTAACTGATTACAGATCAAAGAGATGACATCACAGACATCAAAGGCTTCCTAGCTGTGTTTACAAACATGGCCACTGGTAGTTTGTATCCCTTAGCAACCATTTCATTCTATGTCAATGGCTTTGCTGTTAACTCATCTTAAAACAGACAGAGTGAAAAAAGAAATTTGGGCTGTGTGTCCGTGTGTGTGTCTGTGTGTGTGTGTGTCTCCCTGTGTATCTGTGTGTCCCTGTGTGTGTGTTTACGCAGAAAGACAGACACACACACACACACACACACACACACACAGACACACACACACACACAGACACACACTCACAGAGAGACACACACACACACACAGAGACACACACACACATATACACACACACACACACACAGACACACACACACGCGCACACACACAGAGACACACACGCACATAGACACATACACACAAACACAGATTGACACGCACACACACACACACAGAGACACACACACAGAGACAAACACACAGAGACACACACACACAGAGACACACAGACACACACAGACCCACACTCACAGAGAGACGCACACACACACACATACACACAGAAACACACACACACACAGAGAGAGAGAGACACACACACACACACACACACACACACAGTCACACACACAGAAACACACACACACACACACACACAGAAGCACACCCACACAGACACACACACACACACACACAGAGACACACACACACACACACATATACACACACACAGAGACACACAAACAGAGACACACACACATGCACACACACACACAGACACACACACAGAGACACACACACACGCACACACACACAGAGACACACACGCACATAGACACACACACACAGAGACACACACACACAGACACACACATAGACACACACACACACATATACACACAAACACAGATTGACACGCACACACACACGCACACGCAGAAACACACACACACACACACAAACACAGATTGACACGCACACACACACACACACACACACACACACAGACACACAAACACACATACACACACACAGAGAGACACACAGACACACACACACACACACACAAACACAGATAAATTATATATTACCTTATATAGGTATTCCAGGAGTTATTACAGTGGTGGCGCAGTGGTTATGTGACATGCCCTTCATGCCGTAGACCCGGGTTCAAATCCCACAATGGGATCTCATCACATAGTGTTAAAAAGTCTTTTAACACTGTTATGATTATTTAATATTCCGTACGTTTTTTGGAAAGAGATGACATCACAGAGATGAAAGGCTTCCTAGCTGCGTTTACAAACATGGCCACTGATTATATGTAGCCATGGCAACCTTTTCCCTGACAGTGCAATACTCTGTATGTCTGTCTGTCTAATTATATATTACAATGTAAGCTTGAAAAACAGATCCTTTGCTGGTGGCGCAGTGGTTATGACAAATGACTTTTGTGTGGGAGACCGGGGTTCGATTCCCACAGCGGGAACTCAACCGATGTATTCCCTATGAAGACAGTTAACCCCTAGTGATGGCCCAGTGGATATGGACAGGGGTTTGATCCCCGCTGTGTAGTACATCAATCCTGACAAAGGCATTTAACCCCATTATGATTTTTTTATTATTTCATACCTTTTTTGGTTGTCCGTATTTTCTGCAGACTTTCAGCTATTAAAAAAATCTACTTTTAAAATCTAGCTCTAGCTCTTTATGGTGTAGTGGTGTTATTCAACTTAATTAAAATCATTCCTACTTTTTTAAATATTCTCACTACTTCAACATCTTCTTACTGATTTAAGCTATTTCTCCAGTTCAGCTTTTACATTTAATTTTTTTTTAAATATTTCCACCTTTTTTACATTATTGTTGCTATTCAACTTAATTAAAACCATTCCTACATTTTTCAACTCTTCTCAATACTTCAATATCTTCTTACTGATTTAAGCTATTTCTCCAGTTTAGTTTTAGCATTTCAATATTTTCTACAAATTTTACTGATTTAAGCTATTTGTCCAGTTTAGCTTAGCGTTTCAATTTTTTCTACAACTTTTACTGATTTAAACTATTAAACCAGGTTACCTTTAGCAATTCAGCTATTCAGCATTCCCACGCATTTTCTGCAGGAAATGCATTTTCTAGTTTATTATTTCGTCTTCCGTACGTTTTTTGGCTCTCCGTATCTTCTGCATACTTTCAGCTATTTAAACCATTCAACTTTTCAAATCTTCAGCTCTTTCAGCAGATGATGGGACTTCTTCAACTATTTTTCTACTATTTATACTTTTTAAAATATTAAGCATATAAGCAATTTTTTTTAACATTAAAGTCAATGAGAGCACGCTTCAAATCCTTCAAATCTTCTTCTGCTTCATAATGTATCTCCTCCTACATTTTTTCACCTACAGACGTCTTTCAAACTTTAAAACGTTGACAAAATATTCAGCTATCCGGCTCTATCTTTTCAGATTGATATATTTTACAGTTTTTGTTAAAAAGCTGTTGAAGTACAGTGTACATTTTATGATTTTTCTGCCTTTATAATGAGTGTGTATTGCGTGCGTTAGAGTGTGGTGTGACATCACTAGAGGGAAGGCCTTCAAAAAAATTATCTTACTTCGTTCTATATATCTTGCTCCCACGCCAACAATTCTATCTTGTCATGGACAATTTATACATCAAAACGTAGGTATTCTTGTCTAGTTTCTGTCAATGTGCTCATTTATGCGATATGAATTATACTTTTCGCTCAGCGAGCTATCAAATGGCAAGCGTTCAGGATCTTCCTCCATTCACCGCCATGTTAAACATCGTCCACATTTCTGAGCAAAATGCAGAGCGAACCACTTTTTTACATCGCCGATACGCCCACATTTTTAACTTTATCCACATGAATTTTATATCAATACGTTCACAAAGGCCTTCTGGTGCTCATGAGGTGGTTATTTTACTGAAATAAATTTTTATTTTCCCCGTCTGACCATTTGTTTGAGGGCTTGTTTGTTAGGAGCTGCTGTTTCCCACAGGTAAAAAAGGGTACAACAGCTGCGGTCGTTAACTGATTACAGATCAAAGAGATGACATCACAGACATCAAAGGCTTCCTAGCCGTGTTTACAAACATGGCCACTGGTAGTTTGTATCCCTTAGCAACCATTTAATTCTCTGTCAATGGCTTTGCTGTTAACTCATCTTAAAACAGACAGAGTGAAAAAAGAAATTTGGGCTGTGTGTCCATGTGTGTGTGTTTACGCAGAAACACAGACACACGCACAGAGACAAACACACAGAGACACACACACACAGAGACAAACACACAGACACACAGCCACACACTCACAGAGAGACACACAAACAGAGACACACGCACACACACACATATACACACACACAGAGACACACACGCACATAGACACACACAGAGACACACACACACAGACACGCACATAGACACACACATACACACAAACACAGATTGACACGCACACACACACGCACACACAGAAACACACACACACACATACACACAAACACAGATTGACACGCACACACACACGCACACACAGAAACACACACACACACACACACACAACACAGATTGACACGCACACACACACACACACAGAGACACGCAAACACACACACACACACAGAGACACACAGACACACACACACACACACACACAGACACGCACACACACACACACACACACACACACACAGACACACACACACACACAGAGACACACAAACACACATACACACACACAGAGAGACACACAGACACACACACACACACACACACACAAACACAGATAAATTATATATTATCTTGTATAGGCTTTCCACAAGTTATTACAGTGGTGGTGCAGTGGTTATGTGACATGCCCTTCATACCGTAGGCCCGGGTTCAAATCCCACAATGGGATTGCATCATATAGTGTTAAAAAGTCTTTTAACACTGTTATGATTATTTAATATTCTGTACGTTTTTTGGAAAGAGATGACATCACAGAGATGAAAGGCTTCCAAGCTGCGTTTACAAACATGGCCACTGATTATATGTAGCCATGGCAACCTTTTCCCTGACAGTACAATACTCTGTATGTCTGTCTGTCTAATTATATATTACAATGTAAGCTTGAAAAACAGATCTTTTGGTGGTGGCGCAGTGGTTATGACAAATGACTTTTGTGTGGGAGACCCGGGTTCGATTCCCACAGCGGGAACTCAACCAATGTATTCCCTATGAAGACAGTTAACCCCTAGTGATGGCCCAGTGGATATGAACAGGGGTTTGATCCCTGCTGTGTAGTACATCAATCCTGACAAAGGCATTTAACCCCATTATGATTTTTTTATTATTCCGTACCTTTTTTGGTTGTCCGTATTTTCTGCAGACTTTCAGCAATAAAAACAATTCCACTTTTAAATTCTAGCTCTAGCTCCTTATGGTGTAGGGGTGTTATTCAACTTTATTAAAACCATTCCTACTTTTTTAAATATTCTCACTACTTCAACATCTTCTTACTGATTTAAGCTATTTCTCCAGTTCAGCTTTTAAATTTACATTTTTTAAAATGTTTCCACCTTTTTTACATTATTGTTACTATTCAACTTAATTAAAACCATTCCTACATTTTCAACTCTTCTCAATACTTCAACATCTTCTTACTGATTTAAGCTATATCTCCAGTTTAGCTTTAGCATTTCAATATTTTCTACAAATTTTACTGATTTAAGCTATTTGTCCAGTTTAGCTTAGCGTTTCAATTTTTTCTACAACTTTTACTGATTTAAGCCAGGATAGCTTTAGCAATTCAGCTATTCAGCATTCCCACGCATTTTCTGCAGGAAATGCATTTTCTAGTTATTATTATTATTTCCGCCTGTTTTTCGTCCCACTACTAGTCCCAAAGCGTTGCCAACACGCGCACACACATTTCACCGACATGTGGGTAATGATCGGGAATGGTGTGCTATGACTTTTCTAAGAGATTTGCCGCGTGGTTTTACCGAAATCGGCAAAAATACGGCAAAAAATGTCCCATAGACATGAATGGGAAATGATCGGGAAATCGCTCAACATCGCTCAAAACGCCCCCTCTTTGGGACCGTGCTGTATCGTCATACTTTAACGTAGAAACATGATTAAAAGTTTAAACCGAAGACAAGACTTTGGCGTTTATTGGGCTGAATTGGCGTTCAGATATCAAGCCCGGTTTCTACCAAATCACAGTTTACGTTTCGTCCCGTTTTCAGACCGTCTCAGATTTTCCAATGTGTGTGTATGTGGCGGAATGTTCAGAGTTAGAGTGGACGACAGAGTGGGGGGCTTCGGTACGGATCTCTGGAAGTTTCCCAAACAAATTGCTCTCTCTCCTCCAGTTTTCAGTCTTCAGACTTCATTTTTGGTGAAAATGTAGGGAATCTTGTTCCGGTCGCAGACATGTAACTATGGAGTCTATCGGACTTAAATTGTTGGCTGTGATCTACCAACTGTCGACAGAAGCTATGAAAAACACAGTATGATTCAGTGATTTCTTCCCCAAACAAATTTGTCTCTCTCCTCCAGTTTTACATCTATAGACATTATAGTTGGTCAAAATGTAGGGAATCTTGTGCCGGTCGCAGACATGTAACTATGGAGTCTATCGGACTAATACTTTTCGCGCTAGGCTCACCAAACTCTTGACAGGTAACATTAAAAAAAGTATCTCGCACCTTTTTTGATGAAATCACCATAGCAACATGTTCTGTTACTGAGAGGACAAAGGGAGGGGCTGCAGCACGACAGAGACAGACACACACACACACGCACAGACACACACACACACACACACAGACACACACACACACACACACACACACACACACACACATAAACACACAGACACACACACACACTCACACACACACACATACAGAAACACACGCACAGACACACACACAGAGAGACACACACACACACACACACACACACACACACACACAGAGAGACACAACACACACACACCACACACACACACATACACACCACACACACACACACACAACACACACAGAGAGAGACACACAACACACACACACATACACACCACACCCCCCCCCACACACACACACACACGAGAGACACACACACACACACACACACACACACACACACACACACACACAGCACACACATACACACCACACACACACACACACACACACACACACAGAGAGAGACACACAACATACACACACCCACATACACACCACACACACACACACACACACACACACACAGACACACACACACACACACACACACTCACACACACACACACACACACACACACACATTCAGACACAGACACACACACACACACTCTCACACACACACACACACACACACACACACACACTCAGACACAGACACACACACACACATCTCACACACACACACACACACACACACACACACACACACACACACACACACACAGACACAGCACACACACACACACACACACACACACAGACACACACACACACACACACACACACACACACACACACACACACAGAGACACACACACACACACACACACACACACACACACACACACACACACACACACAGACAGACACACACACACACACACACACACACACACACACACACACACACACACACACACACACACACACACACACACACACACACAGAGAGAGCACACACACACACACACACACCACACATACACACACACACACACACACACACACACACACACACACACACACACACCACATACACACACACACACAGACACACACACACACACATACACACACACACACACACACACACACACACACACACACACACACACACACACACACACACACACACACACACACACACACACACACACACACACACACACATACACACCACACACACACACACAGAGAGACACACAACACACACACACCCACATACACACCACACACACACACACACAGACACACACAGACACACACACACATACACACTCACACACACACACACACACACACACACACACACACAGACACAGACACACACACCACACACACACATACACACACAACACACACACACACACACACAGAGAGACACACACACACATACACTCACACACACACACACACACACACACACTCAGACACAGACACACACACACACTCTCTCACAGAAACACACTCACACACACACACACACACACTCAGACACAGACACACCTATCATGACACTGTTCCCTGGAGTCAATGTTGACCAACTGACTCCTAACTGCTGTTTCCAATGTGTGTGTATGTGGATGTGCACCCAGTAGCAGGCACACTGATAAAATTTCTGCGGAATTTTCTAGTTCAGTGTGCCGATGTGCTGCAATAGCAGCAATCGGCACAATGACTATTATTGCCCATACTTATTATTATTATTATTATTTCTTATTCTCCTTCTTCCGCCAGATTTTTGACGCACTACTAATCCCAAAGCGTTGCCAACACGCGCACCACATTATACCGAAATGTGGGTATTGATCGGGAATGGTGTGCTATGAATTTTCAACCAGATTTGCCGCGTGGTTTTACCGAAATCGGCAAAAAAGCGGCAAAAACTTCTCATTGACTTGAATGGGAAATGTTCGGGAAATCGCTCAACATTGTTCAAAACGCCCCCTCTTTGGGACCGTGCTGTATCGCCATACTTTAACGTAGAAACATGATTAGAAGTATAAAACGAAGACAAGACTTTGGCGTTTATTGAGCTGAATGGGCGTTCAGATATCAAGCACGGTTTCTCCCAAATCCCAGTTTACGTATCGTCCCGTTTTCAGACCGTCTCAGATTTTTCAATGTGTGTGTATGTGGCGGAATGTTCAGAGTTAGAGTGGGTGATAGAGTGGGGGGCTTCGGTACGGATCTCTGGAAGTTTCTCAAACAAATTGCTCTCTCTCCTCCAGTTTTCAGTCTTCAGACTTCATTATTGGTGAAAATGTAGGGAATCTTGTTCCGGTCGCAGACATGTAACTATGGAGTCTATCGGACTTAAATTGTTGGCTGTGATCTACCAACTGTTGACAGAAGCTATGAAAAAACCATACCGCTGGAGTACGATCCTTTGATTTTTACATGTAACTATGGAGTCTATCAGACTAAAACCTTTTACACACACACACACACACACACACACACACACACACACACACACACACACACACACAGAGAAAGAGAGAGAGACACATATACACACACACACACACACTCTTTAACTGTTAAGCTAACTAACTAACTGTAACTAGCTAACTGTAACTAGCTAACACACACACACACACACAGAGAGAGAGAGAGACACACACACACACAGAGAGAGACACACAGAGAGAGAGAGAGACACAGAGAGAGAGACACACACACACACACAAAACCACACACACACACACCACACATACACACACAGAGAGACACACAACCATACACACACAGAAAAAGAGAAAGATACACACTAGAGGATGGATACCCGACCCGAGCCCGACGGGACCCGACGGTACCCGACGGGTCGGGCCGGGTTCGGACAGATTTTTAGAAAGGATGCTCGGGTTCGGGTCGGGCTCGGTCACATCAGCGCGATAAGGCATTGAACATTGAACATCACAAATATTACCCTAACATCCGTCTTCTTGTGTGCTGTGACAACGAAAGACGTGCGTATTAAGCTACATGTGGCAGCGCAACAATGGAAGATGTTAAGAAGAAGTTGGCCGCAGGAGATTTTAAAACTATTGAAAACAAAGGAAAGTCAGCTGTTGCCTTCCTACAATTGCTTAATAAAAGAGGGCTTTCACACAAACAAACGTACATGTGTCATTAGTATGAGAAACAAATGCGATTTTAACTGTGTCGGGCTCGGGTCGGGCTCGGACAGAAATATCTTAATGCCTGTCGGGCTCGGGTCGGGTTCGGTTACTGCTCTGTCGGACGCGGGCCGGGCTCGGACAGAAAAATCCGGCCCGATCCGCACTCTAATACACACACACTCTTTAACTGTTTCTTTAACACACAGAGAGAGAGAGAGACACACACACACACACACACACAGAGATACACACACACACAGATAGAGAGACACACACACACTTAGACACACAACCACACACACACACACACAGAGAGAGAGAGAGAGAGACACACACAGACATACAACCACACACACACACACACACACACACACAAACACCACACACACAGACACACACTCTAACTGTTTCTTTAACACAGAGAGAGAGAAAGAGAGAGAGAGAGAGAGACACACACACACACACACACAGTCTTGTCTCACTATCTTTATGGGGACCAGTCATTGACATAATGCATTCCCTAGCCCCTTAGCCTAACCTTAACCATCAAATCTAAATGCCTAACCCTAACCTTACCCTAACCCTAAGTATACTGTATTTCCAGTTTTTGGTCCCCACAAATGTAGTAAAACCTGGTACACACACACACACAAACACACACACACACACACACACAGTGGTTGGCCTCTGAATTTTCAAAAAGATAAAAAAAAGATTCTCCCTCCCCCAAGGTGGCTGCTATCTCCATAGCAACCAGATGTTATGATTTGAAATGGAGACTGACTGGGGGGGGGGGGGGAGGTCAATATTAACCTATCAGAGTCTGGGGCATAGGAGAACTTTGATTGGCCCTCTGGGGTTTGGCTTTGACCTAAATGCTATACATCGACGTCCATCTGCCTCTTTGACCCCGTGTCTAAGGTAAGAAACTGCACTGTCACTGTAGCTGTCTGTAGCTAGCTAGCTGTAGCTAGCTAACTGTAACTAGCTAACTGTAACCTGTACTAGCTAACTAACTGTAACCTGTACGTTGAGGCAGATTTGTGTTTTTAAGGTTGAACTTTGTTGAAAACAACATAAATGTCCTATTACTGTAGATGGTGTGATCAGAAATGTCAAGGCCAGAACTGTACTTTAATATGAATTTGATTGTGTCTTTTAAATATGTAATTAAGTTTTCACTGATGTAGTACTTAGCTAATAAATTATACATATAGTGTAGTTTGATATATTTATGTTGTATATTTTTAAATTAGTGAGATATTCTTTAAAAAAAAAAATCTAAATAAATCTGTTATATAAAAGTTATTTTATCAATTTATAATGTAACTATCAATATCTAAACAAAACGTTTAGAAGAAATAAACTTTGCTATTCACTTAGTGTTTAAATGTTATGAAATGAAATGAATTCAGAAACGATCATCCTCTAGTCTGCCCTTGCTAGATATTAGCATGGCAACGGTCTCCACCAATCAGAGACTTCGCTGTCACACACACACACACACACACAAACGTTCACTCACATACACACACACACATTTTCTCTCTCACACACAAATATGTTGTCTCTATACACGCCAAAAGGACTGTTTTTTTAAATGGAGTCTGGTTGGTTTAGCGCTAGCTACGTCGTAGCTGTTTCTGGGAATCAGAAAGGCCTTAAATAGGTTATATATCTTGAAGGATTAAGGCACTTAACACTTTACCATTAAAACAAAACTGTAAGTATTTTAAAAATTTAGCAAAACTGGGGTATTTTATTTATATACAGTCTGCTAAGGCTGACATCGCTAAACCCACCAGACTCCATGTAAAGAAATAGTAATTTTAGGATAGAACAACACACTTCATTCAAACGCAACAGACACCAAATAAAACTATGAAAATCCATTTTTGGTCTTCTCTACAACTTTCCAAACATGAACAAATCTAGTGTTTGTTGAAATAAACACATACTTTACCGATTTACATGTGAAATTATGTTGGTTCTATACACGCTAAAAGTACTGTTTTTTAAATGGAGTCTGGTTGGTTTAGCGTTAGCTATGTTAGAGCTGTTTCTGGTAAACAGAAAGGTCTTAAATATAGATTTTAAAAAGGTCTATCTCTGAAGATAAAGACACTTAACTGTATAAATACACAATTTAAACAAAGCTGAGGTAATATTAAGGTCTATACATATTCAAGGTTCATGTCACTAAGTCATTTTAGCTACAGTTGATTGTGTATGTGTGTGTTTTAAGGCTAGCGTCTTAATGTAGTTTTCAGAGCTGGAATTCTCATAACAAACTTTTAAAGTATTATAAGAATAGTAACATTAAAGTTAGTATGCAGTGCATTTTGTTGTGGATGTTTTTAATGCTTTCTTTCAATAACAGATTTGACGGCTTTGAGCAGTTATTGGTGAGTACTCAGTAGCATTAAAAATAGCATTTTAATGTAAGAAGCTATGGCGCATTTGTTTGGCAAATTTTAATGTTTTTTTCATTCCCAGATTAACGGCTTTTGAGCAGTTCTTTACCTGTGAGTAATGCTCATCTTTCTAATACAATTTAAACTGTTTCTACAAGATCCATTTTTATTATATAATTCCATTTTTTTGCATTAAACTTTATGTGTGTAAAGATTAGATTATGGCAATACATTATTTTTTCTAAACAAGCACATTTGATTACATATTATAGCTTAACTATTAAAATTCAAGTTCTGCCTACATTTTACATGGTAATTGACTTGTTAGAGACAACATTAATAATACATAAATTTGTGTTTCTGATACAGTATATTGTGTTAAGCTATTACAGTTACATAGCTGTGGTGCTAACTGGTTTCTTTCTGTTCTAGACAAACAATTCATACTTCACAACCCAGTTCTTCATCTTTTCTTCATCACGTCACCTTCTCAGGTAGGACAAAAAAAAACATGTTTTGGCCAAAAATAAATCATGGGTTTCTTCTTTTTGCTGTCTGGTTGTAAACTTTTATTTTTTAATTATATTAATTATCATTTGAAATTGATTCATTTCGCAGGGTGAAATCTGAAATAGGATCACAGTTTTTGCGGTGTGGCATCTCTGTAAGTATGGCAGATTGTATGTATGTCGTCAATCATCTTCAATACAATTAATCATTTACTGTTCTGTTTTTTTTAGGTTCCCAGTGTCCAGCACCGTTAAGACAGAATAAGCTAAGTTTTACTGCATTTGTTATTTAGGATTAGAGGACAGCATTAGATAGAGGTTTGAAATAGGTTAAATTTCATTATTTGTATAGTTTAAAAAGTAAAGCTTGAACTATTTATCAAAACAATTATTTTTGCATTTGATATTGCTGCATATCTGGTAAATTTCTCTTTGTTTAGGAATCCTTTTCCACATCACAGGTCTTCACCGTAAGTTACATAAAACCTCCTTTCAAGAGCAGTATTCATAATACATTTTAACAGAGATTTAAGTTTTTATCACATTTGTATTTTTTTTGCCAGATGCCGAGAAGGGGGAAGAGGTCGCAGGCCCAGAAGGTGCGCTGGACAAGGCTCGACTTGGCAGATCCAGTCCAGATCAGCCCACCGGGTTTCAACGGACAGGTGCATAAACAATATACAAGCTTATTATTTGACACAATTGTCTGCATGGAATGAAAATATACTTTTTATTAGTTGATGAAGTTTACTAAACTTTGTATTGTGTTATCAGATGGCAACGTCTTCACCAGCCAGACCGGTACCCATCTGTACTCCATCTAAAAAGGTAATTTGAATCACTAACTATTAACTTTTAAATGTTTAAGTGACTGCATTTGTTTGTTTTTGTGTGATTCCCAAAACACCACAACAACCCCCCAACACATACACACACACACACACACACACGGTTTAAGTGACTGCATTCATTTGGTATTGTTTCATCTGATTCCGAAAACACAGACACCACCACAACCAAGAAGCTTCTGGATGTCGGATAGTGAACCTTCCTGCTCCCGTTCTCCAGCTAAAAAGGTTGGATACCCCCCCCCCCCACACACACACACACATTGTACACCAATCTACTACAAAATCTTGAGTTTCATAATCTTTAAATTTTGTGTTATCAGTTGGTTGAAACAACTCCACCAGCGAGGCCGTTCTGGGGAATGGACAACCCACTCAGCCCCTCACGTTCTCCAGCTACAAAGGTGATTTGTAGAACCACATCTAACTATTAAAGGCTGCAACCTTTCAGAAAATGTCGTTAGTGAATTAATTTGGTTTTGTGTCATCAGGTTCCCAAAACACAGACACCACCACAACCAAGAAGCTTCTGGATGCTGGATGAGGAAGCTTCTCCATCTCAACAGGTATTTCACAGTCCTAATCTATCAGGCAAAAAACACAGTGGCAGTTAATATGACATACACCCTGATTCTGTTGTATTGTCAACACCAGTCTGACATTTGTTGGTTTTAAATATGCAGTGTTTTTTAATTTGTCCCAAGTGGTAAAGTGAAGTAATGCCTTGAGTTTCATAAATTGTTTATCATGTGTTATTAGGTGCCAAAACCACAGAGAGTTCCACGGTCAAGACGCTACTGGACTTCTGATGATGCACCCTCCTGCTCTCGTTCTCCAGCTACAAAGGTAGGGTTTTTTTTCTTAAAAAATTAATACACAAAAACACAATTAAAACATGTATCTACTACACTAAAAAAAATACATATAAAAAATGTCATGGCTAAATAATAATAACATAAAAATACGTGACAAATAAAATTATTATTTTATATTAATAACTACATTAGGGTACTTAACCCTTGTGTTGTCTTCCCAACAAAATAGAAAATCAACACTTTTGTTGACGCTTTTTATCAATGTGTTTGTCCTTTTTTCAACACTTTTGACACTTTTTTGAATTTGTCACTTTTTTGACGTTTTCAACTCTACGTAACACCAACTTATTAACTTCAGTTTTACAGTTACTTTTGGAATTGAATGCAAATAAACCTCATTTGTAGGAAATTCTACCTACTGTTTGAGTTAGAAAAGCAGAAATTAGGAATTATTTAGACTAAAATTAAAGGAATGTATGC
>CM057259.1:25273313-25275813 GCA_029931835.1 Etheostoma nigrum
GACACACACACATGGAGAGACACACACGGAGAGACACACACACATGGAGAGACACACACGGAGAGACAGACACGGAGAGACAGACGCACGCACGTCACTTTATTCTCCTCAAACAAGTTTCCTTTTTAGTTTTAAGAACTATAACTATTTTTTTTTTTTTTTTACAAAAGCTCCCGCAACATCAGGCATTTTGGGCCGCATCAATCTAAAAAAAACGGCCGCGAAATGCGGGGAGGGACCGGCTACCGGCGCCCCGACTCACCGGATGTACCCGTCCATGGAGGCGGTGCACATGATGCTGTCGGTGACGGGGAGGATGCACTCCACCGACTCCGCCTTGATGGCGAAGCGGTCGCTGGTGGCTCCGAAGCCGTTCCAGTTGAAGATGTAGATGGTCCCCTCGCTGGAGCCGCACACCACCTTCCGGCCCCGCTTCATCAGCGCCACCGACGTCAGGTCGCCGCTCTGGCACTCGGACAGCAGCTCGAACCGCCGCCTCTTGATGTTGAAGACGCCCATCGTGCCGTCGCCGCTGTTCCAGATTACAGCAGATCCAAATTAGAGCTCAGACTTAAGTGGAACTAGGCCTTTAATAATTATGGTTATATTCACTGAAGGCTAACTGGCTGATGGTGCTGAATCCTGCATTTAGTAAAGGGGTTCCGCAGGGCTCTATTCTTGGTCCCTTATTATTTACATATTAAATAATCTGATCCATGACTCAAGTGGAACTAGGCCTTTAATAATTATTACATGATTGTCTAATTGTCAATTTCTTTACATAATCTTGGTTTCAAAATTAAAGGCGTAGTAGGTAAGACTTATATCCACATACATACATACATACACATATATATATATATATATATATATATATATGTATGTATATACAGTATATGCATTTAGTAAAGGGGTATCCACAGGGCTCTATTCTTGGTACCTTATTATTTACATATTAAATAATCTGATCCAAATTAGAGCTTCGACTTACGTAGGCCTTTATATATATTATATACATAAATGTCTACATGTGTCAATTTCTTTACATAATCTTGGTTTCTTTAAAAGGTGGGGTAGGTAAGACTTATATATATATATGATATACTGGCTGATGGTCCTGAATCATGCATTTAGTAAAGGGGTTCCACAGGGCTCTATTCTTGGTCCCTTATTATTTACATATTAAATAATCTGATCCAAATTAGAGCTTCGACTTAAGTGGAACTAGGCCTTTAATAATTATTACATAAATGTCTAATTGTCAATTTCTTTACATAATCTTGGTTTCAAAATTAAAGGTGCAGTAGGTAAGACTTATATATATATATATATATATATATATATATATATATATATGGTCTAACAGTTGTGGATGATGGTCCTAAATCATGCATTTAGTACTGGGGTTCCGCAGGGCTCTATCCTTGGTCATCTGGTGCTCTTATTTGTTATCAATTCTTTGCTTTATGGTTCAGGCACTGGCACCGTTTTAGTAATTATTGTTATTATTGTTGTTGTTGTTGTTGTTGTTGTTATTACCTGGAGGTGAGGAGGATCTTTTTGGCCTGGTCCACGGCGATGCCACTGATGTAATCGTCGTGCTGTTTCAGATCCATGATGGACGTTCCCTTCCTCATATCCCAAACCTGCAGAAAGAACAATAACGTTACAGCATGCACCGTTTGCTTCCTCTATTTTGGTTAGTATGGTGTATGTTAAGAAAAAGTGTACAATATCAATATATTACACCCCCCAATCCCCCCCCCCACCCCTCCGCCAATATGTGCCAGTGTTTTTTTTGTTGTTGTTTTTTTTAAACTAATGATGGGTCCAGTATATCTCCACCTTTTATTTATTTTTTTATTTTATCACCTTTAAATTTTACAAACATGGTAAACATTGATTGAACAGTTGGCATCAGGAGAATATATATATATATATATATATATATATATATATAAAAAAATAAAAAAAGACAAAAAACAAAAAAATAAAAATACATACAAATAAATAAAGTTAGAAAAGTGGATTAAATATAAACATCAAAAACAAAATACAATACAGACAAGGTGAGATGGGCTAAGGCTATATAATTATAATTCCTTAAAATCTTGCAGTAGATCAACTATATAGGTAGTTTTCTTACTATTAATGATTTGGATAGACTCACAAAAATTTCGAAATTCACTTCTGAAGTGAGTAAAAGCTGGTCGCGATTTAGCAAATTTTGCTTTATGATATGAAACTTCCCTTGTAGAATTAGTAAATTGACAATCCCGTGTAATTTTTAATCTTTGTGATCATATTTAATAAAAACATCTTTTGCTTCTAATTTAATTTGGTGATTCTTTTGAATATGTAAATATTTTTCTATTTTTTTTCCAGAATTCCACAGAGAACTGACACTCCCAGAAAAGATGTATAATAATAGTTTCTTCTTCAGTTTTACAAAATTCACATTTACTATCCACACAGCTGCGAATCTTGAAATAGATTTGTT
>CM057259.1:25288313-25290813 GCA_029931835.1 Etheostoma nigrum
ATGGGAATATGTTTTTGGTGATGCGTGAACTTCTCTTCTGTGTTCAGGCCGCTCAGAGACAGTCTGACTCGGAGGAATGTCTGAAAGAAATCAGAGAAACTCTCCAGCAACACATTAACACAGGTACACACACGCACACACACACAGACACACACACACACACACACACACACCTGCTGTAAGCAGTAACACAGGTACACACACACAAACACACACACACACACACACACCTGCTGTAAGCATTAACACACACACACACACACACACTTGCTGTAAGCATTAACACAGGTACACACACACACACACACCTGCTGTAAGCATTAACACAGGTACACACACACACACACACACACACACATGCTGTAAGCATTAACACACACGCACACACCTGCTGTAGGCATTAACACAGGTACACACACACACACACACCTGCTGTAAGCAGTAACACAGGTACACACACACACACACCTGCTGTAAGCATTAACACACACACACACACACACACCTGCTGTAAGCATTAACACACACACACACACACACACACACACACACCTGCTGTAAGCAGTAACACAGGTACACACACACACACACCTGCTGTAAGCATTAACACACACACACACACACACACACCTGCTGTAAGCATTAACACACACACACACACACACACACACACACACCTGCTGTAAGCATTAACACAGGTACACACACACACACACCTGCTGTTAGCATTAACACACACACACACCTGCTGTAAGCAGTAACACAGGTACACACTAGCTAGTCTCGTTGTGTCTGAAAATACTTTGAACGTCAACGAGAAGTCACCGTACATCGCTTAGAGCCCGAAGAAAGTAACTTAACCATCAAAGAAAAAAATCTACAAAAACGTCGGGAAAATAACGCGGAAAAGGCCCCAAAAACGTCGGGAAAATAACGCGGAAAAGGCCCCAAAAACATCGGGAAAATAACACGGAAAAGGCCACAAAAACATCGGGAAAATAACACGGAAAAGGCCCCAAAAACATCGGGAAAATAACACGGAAAAGGCCACAAAAACATCGGGAAAATAACACGGAAAAGGCCACAAAAACATCGGGAAAATAACACGGAAAAGGCCACAAAAACATCTGGAAAATAACACGGAAAAGGCCACAAAAACGTCGGGAAAATAACACGGAAAAGGCCCCAAAAACATCGGGAAAATAACACGGAAAAGGCCCCAAAAACATCGGGAAAATAACACGGAAAAGGCCCCAAAAACATCGGGAAAATAACACGGAAAAGGCCACAAAAACATCGGGAAAATAACACGGAAAAGGCCACAAAAACATCGGGAAAATAACACGGAAAAGGCCCTAAAAACATCGGGAAAATAACACGGAAAAGGCCCTAAAAACATCGGGAAAATAACACGGAAAAGGCCCCAAAAACGTCGGGAAAATAACACGGAAAAGGCCCCAAAAACATCGGGAAAATAACACGGAAAAGGCCACAAAAACGTCGGGAAAATAACACGGAAAAGGCCCCAAAAACGTCGGGAAAATAACACGGAAAAGGCCACAAAAACGTCGGGAAAATAACACGGAAAAGGCCCCCAAAACGTCGGGAAAGTAACGCGGAAAAGGCCCCAAAAACGTCGGGAAGGGTTAGCAGAAAAGGCTCCAAAATTGTCGGGAATCTAACGCCCAAAAAGGCCCCAAACAGCACCAAAAGCGCCTGCAAACCTGACAAAAAACTGGACCAGCCAAAATGTATTGTGAACCTAAAATGTTATAATAATAATAATAATGATGATACTATTAATAATTAATAATAATAATGTATACTTTTATATGCGGGCCAAAACAAAGTCTGCGAGGGGCCGGCTTCGGCCCGCGGCCTTGAGTTTGACACACGTGTTTAAGATGCGTAGGTTTCAGTTTTCACTCCTTTTTTTCCCTTTTAGTTCTACTGAAGGATGCTGGGAACTGGAGTCCTCCACCAGATGTCGTCCAGCTGCTGAAGGCGGCGCTCGGCGGCGGCCGACAGATGCTGGAGACGGCGGTCCGGCAGGTTCAGGATCTGCTGGGTGCCTCGGAGCGGCTGCACGAGGAGAACCAGCACCTCCACCGGCTGACGGAGGTGAAGCACAGACACACCAGACCTCATGTTGTCCTCATGTTGCCCTCATGTTGTCCTCATGTTGTCCTCATGTTGCCCTCATGTTGTCCTCATGTTGCCCTCATGTTGCCCTCATGTTGCCCTCATGTTGCCCTCATGTTGCCCTCATGTTGTCCTCATGTTTCCCTCATGTTGCCCTCATGTTGTCTTCATGTTGCCCTCATGTTGTCTTCATATTGCCCTCGTGTTGCCCTCATGTTGTCCTCATGTTGCCCTCATGTTGCCCTCATGTTGCCCTCATGTTGTCCTCATGTTTCCCTCATGTTGCCCTCATGTTGTCTTCATGTTGCCCTCATGTTGTCTTCATATTGCCCTCGTGTTGCCCTCATATTGTCCTCAT
>CM057259.1:25298313-25299983 GCA_029931835.1 Etheostoma nigrum
CACACACACACACCATCACACACACACACACACACACCATCACACACACACCATCACACACACACACACACCATCACACACACACCATCACACACACACCATCACACACACACCATCACACACCATCACACACACACACACACCATCACACACACACACACACACACCATCACACACACACATACACACCATCACACACACACACTCACTCACTCACACACACACACCATCACACACACACACACACCATCACACACACACACACACACATACACACCATCACACACACACACTCTCACACACACACACTCACTCACTCACACACACACACCATCACACACACACACACACCATCACACACACACACACACACACCATCACACACACACATACACACCATCACACACACACACTCTCACACACACACACTCACTCACTCACACACACACACCATCACACACACACACACACACCATCACATATACACACACACACATTCACACATATACACACAAACACACACCATCCCCCCCACACACACACACATTCACACACATACACACATTCACCATCACACACACACACACACCATCACACACACACACATTCACCATCACACACACACACACACCATCACACACACACACATTCACCATCACACACACACACACACCATCACACACACACATTCACCATCACACACACACACACACCATCACACACACACATTCACCATCACACACACACATTCACCATCACACACACACACACACCATCACACACACACATTCACCATCACACACACACACACACACACCATCACACACACACATTCACACACATACACACACACACACACAATCACACACACACACCATCACATATACACACACACACACATTCACACATATACACGCACACACACACACATACACCATCACACACACACACACACACACATACATACTTATACACACACACACCTTCACACACACGTCGTTGCCAAGAAATAATCCCAAATTAGGTCAATGCACTTCGTTATAAAAGAAAGAAAATCAGCACCTTGTGAGTTTTTAAATAAAATGTAAATGATGAATGGATCAGAAATGGCCGCAGGTGTGTTTTAACGTCTTTTAGTTTTATGTTGAAAGTGTGTTCGTCTCCCCCTGCTGACCTTTGACCTCCCACCAGGCCCTGGTGGCGACCCTGCAGCAGCACTTCCTGCTCTTCAGCCAACGGCTGCACTCGGTTGAGGTGGAGAGGCGGAGCCTGAGGCTGGAGGTGGCCAATCTGAAGAGAGGACTGAAGAACGAGAGAGGGGAGACCTGCAGGATGGTGAGGGGAGACACACACACACACACACACACACACACACACAGATATACACACACACACACACACACACACACACACACACAGATATATATACCCACACACACACAAATATATATATACACACACACACACAGATACACACACACACACACACAGATATATACACACACACACACACAGATATATATACCCACACACACACAAATATATATATACACACACACACACACACACACACAGATATATACACACACACACACACACACAGATATATATACCCACACACACACAAATATATATATATACACACACACACACAGATACACACACACACA
>CM057259.1:25300483-25364382 GCA_029931835.1 Etheostoma nigrum
TACAAAGCAGAAATACACTGAACTTTAAATACACTTTTATTTTTTTGCTATGCTGCTTTTACGGATGACAGTGTTGACCTCCTGAACAAAACAAAAGAAAGAAAACTCCCTTAAGTGCAATTAATTGTTACATTCACAAGTGACATTTTAAGCTATTCTTCTTCTTCAGTCTTAGCTGTATATACACAAATGGCTGGTCAGCCTGCTGACAACTTTTCATCCAAACTTAAATATCTCAACATCTATTTAATGGATCTGCATACACTTTGGTGCAGACATTCATGTTCTCAGAGGATCAATCTTACTGATTTTGGTGATCCCCTGATTGTTTTCACATAGCCCCATCCTCATCAAAATGGTTTGACAAAACTGGTTTATGACAAAATTCTTGCAAAATAATGAATTTCCCTTCAGCCTCAACTAAATACTGTTGCAAAGTAGCAAATATTAGCATGCTAACACACTAAACTAAGATGGTGAACATGGTAAACATTATACCTGCTAAATATCAGCTGTTTCGGTTGAAAAGGCATTGATTCTTTTTTATATAAGACAGTGGTTTTCAAAGTGTGGTCCGGGGAACCCCAGCGGTCCTTGAGGGGAATCCAAGAGGTCCCCAGCAAAAAGGGGAATCATTTATTTTCACTATTATTTCATCCATAAGTATCACAATGACATCTAATAGCAAAAAACCTTTCACATGGGGGTCTGTGATTCAACTTGTGTCAGTTGTCATTGTTAGCTAAAGGCCAACTCAACCACATCGTTCCTTCAGAAATCTGTCTCACCTTTTCACACCATTAAAGGGTTAATTTGCAAAAACAGATATCTCCGTTTTTATTTATTTCACTAAATCCTGTTTTCTATTGTGCACTTAAGGGAATGGCAATCAAAGTAGTCATGGTTTATTCATTATTAGAATGGCTTGTATCTGTTTTTACAAATAAGCTCTTTATTTGTTCCTCATTATGTAAAGAATTTTTCTTTTAATTCATATTTGACCTCGTAGCAATAAACCACTCTATTTTTGGAGAGCCAAACGATTCCTCCTGCTTGTTGTGAAAGACACCAGGCCAAAGTGTTTAACAAAAATTTGCTTATATCATGTAGTTAATATCAGCTAACAGAAACTCAAGTAGGTATAAATTGTGCAACAGGGATTTTAAGATGCTTTGACACCCTTGACACTTTCAGAACAGCGGCGCTGCCAGTTTGACACCTTCATTGTCTTGATGACAAAGAGAAACATTCCGTTCTCATAAAAGTTGTCTCACCGCTTGACGTGAATACAAAGAGAATTTTTTTTGGCAGGCGTGTGAGTACAGTACGTCTGTGTTGTCAAATCAAAGTATTTAGATTTCAGTGAAGTCTGTATTGTGTGTGCACAAAGGCTTTAGACTTATAAAACCCATATACCTTTTAACACCATTGCTGATTTGTGGAGATCAAATTGTACATCTGGGTGCAGTGTGTATTCATTTCTTGTGCACCCTCTGGAAATTTCTGTTGTGTTGTAGCTCCATTTTCTTCTGCGCAACTTGCAGCATGCCTGTTTTTGCTTGTGTCTGTGAAGATTCCCCGGTTATATGTTCAACATAGAGATGGGATCACGAGTGGGCATGACACTGTAATAAAATCCAGGAACAACTGTTTAACAGAGGTTTAAATACCTGATAAAAATAAATAAAAATAATAATTAATAAAATAGTCCTCACTTTTGCATCAATCATTTTAAACACTATGTTAATGTTCTGAAAATGAAACATTTTATAACAGATTTGTACAAACGGACAGAGCATGGGTCTATTGTTGGCATTCCTTATTTTGACATTTTGCCTATTTAGAACCAGGATATTACCTGTTGTTTAACCTCTTTATTTTGATTAGTTTGTTTCCATTTGTGAAGGCAATTGCCATAGTAAATATAGTAATCAATGAACTTCATTAAACAAAATCAAATCACAATGTTTTATTTGCCATATACACAATCATACTTTGCATACAGCATGTAGAGAAACTTGTTTATGCCTAGCTCAAGGAAGCAACAAACACATGGTAGAAATAAAACAAAAAAAACAATAGATCATTCTCAAAGTGGGGTAATGTATGAAAAAAGAACTACAAAACAACCTGTCAAACGTTTATTGTGTGTGTTTGTGTGTCTGTGTGTGTGTGTGTGTGTGTGTGTATGTGTGTGTGTGTGTGTGTATTGAGTTGAGAAACAACCTTTTCTGTGAGGACATTTTGGGTGGTCCTCAAAAAAACAATGCTGCAATGACCACCTGATAGCATTTGTGTGTGTGTGTGTGTGTGTGTGTGTGTGTGTGTGTGTGTGTGTGTGTGTGTGTGGGTACACAAAAAGAAATCCCCACTATTTTCTCTGTCTTGTAATGGGTCCTTGACTAAAAAACAATTGAGAACCTCTGCTTTAAAATAAAATAAATCAAATAATAAATATTTAAGTCTCAATGCCTTAATTTGTAGACACTTAAGAATCTCTTAAATTACTTTAATGGCATTGGTTTAATACCACTAGGAGTCACTAAAGTCCAACGTTTGCGTGTCAATGGTGTAACCACCATGACTGAACTGAAACTGCCTTACATCTTACATCTTACATTACAGCCAACACACACCAGGTGGCTTTTTTCCCCCCAAAACACTGTGACTGAACCCCCCTCTGCTGAAGTATGTGGGTGCAGTCAGGAACCGGTTGTGTGCCACACACTAATAAAATCTAAGCGTTGTGAGTGCTGTGAAGTTGCTGGTGTGGAAGTATATGTGGAAGAGGAGACTGTGCAAATCAGGCCTTTATGGTCAAATAGCAGCTAGGAAATCACTGCTAAGGAGAGGCAACAAGCAGAAGATATTAGTTTGGGCCAAGAAACACAAGGAATGGACATTTGACCAGTGGAAATCTGTGCTTTGGTCTGATAATTCCAAGATTGTGATCTTTGGTTCAAACCGTCTTTATGCAACGCAGAAAAGGTGACCGGGTGGATTCTACGTGCCTGGTTCCCACCGTGAAGCATGGAGGAGGAGGTGTGATGGTGTTGGGGTGGTTTGATGGTGACACTGTTGGGGATTTATTCAAAATTGAAGGCATACTGAATGAGCATGGCTACCATAGCCTCCTGCAGCGGCAGGACCAGGACTAGTTGGACCATCATTTATTTTTCAACAGGACAATGACCCCAAGCACACCTCCAGGCTGTGTAAGGGCTATTTCACCAAGAAGGAGAGTGATGGAGTGCTGCGCCTCCACAGTCACCGGACCTGAACCCTATCGAGATGGTTTGAGGAGAGCTGGACCGCAGAGTGAAGGTAAAAGGGCCAACAAGTGCTGAGCATCTCTGGGAACTCCTTCAAGACTGTTGGGAAACCACTACAGGTGACTATCTCTTGAAGCTCATCAAGAGAATGCCAAGAGTGTGCAAAGCAGTAATCAGAGCAAAGGGTGGCTACTTTGAAGAAACTACAATATAAGACATGTTTTCAGTTATTTCACACTTTTTTGTTAAGTACATAATTCCACGTGAGTTCATTCATAGTTTTGATGCCTTCAGTGATAATCTCCAATGTAAATAGTCATTAAAATAAAGAAAACGCATTGAATGAGGTGTGTCCAAACTTTTGTCCTGTGTACACACATTCACACACACACACACACACACACACACACACACACACACACACATATATATATATATATATATATATATATATAAACATTAGATTAAAATAAATGAGAAAAAATTTAAATATAAATCAATGCTATTCAATCAATTGTCTTATCCAAGAGCAGCTTATAGCCTGCGTCACTATTTGTAATTACAACAAACATCTTCTTATAATAGCTTAAAATGTAACAGGTGATTTCCAACACGTGTACACTAAATGTATGTTCCTTCCAAAATTAGTATTCCAACTTTTTTGTAAGCACTGTTATGCAAGTGTAAAGCTCCCTTAACTGGGTGTGACTCATAGCTTTTTCCCTTGATGGATGATTGACACAGACATACTAGTGTTTTGTAACATGTTCACAAACATTTATGTAAGTGTAAAAGAAGGTCAACATTTGGACTACATATCATACATTTAAACCGAATCAGATTTTAATACGTCAGACTCTGCCTCCATCAGTATGTGCTTTTAGACATTGAGTTTGTGAAAAAAATGAGAAACATTTTTTTTTTAAATATATAAATCAATGCTATTGGTCAGCCTTTACGTCTTTCTGAGCGTTGTACAAATATTAACTATGACAAGGCAATTTTGTCTTACGTCTTTGGAGGTAAATTGCTCAATATAATGTTTAGAAAAAGCTAATAAGCTATAATAAGTTTTTTTCAGTTCTTGAAAAACAGATTTTTAGACTTACAAGGTTTTCACCTGACTGAGGTTATGTGATTCTGATAATGTACAGTATGTTCATGAGTTTTCAACTTTATACGCAAACAAAGAGACACCAAAATGGCACATACATCTGTTTTGGTTGAAAAGGCATTGATTCTTTTTTTTATATAAGACAGTGGTTTTCAAAGTGTGGTCCAGGGAACCCCAGCGGTCCTTAAGGGGAATCCAAGAGGTCCCCAGCAAAAAAGGGAATCATTTGTTTTCACTATTATTTCATCCATGACATCTAATAGCAAAAATCCTATTAAATGGGGGTCTGTGATCTAACTTGTGTCAGTTTTGGGGTGCTTGAGGTGAAAGATTTTGGGAACCACTGATATAAGACGAGCAAGATGATTACATTGTTAGCTAAAGGCCAACTCAACCACATCGTTCCTTCAGAAATCTGTCTCACCTTTTCAAACCATTAAAGGGTTCATTTGCAAAAACAGATATCTCCGTTTTTATTTATTTCACTAAATCCTGTTTTTGTGTGCACTTAAGGAAATAGCAATCAAAGTAGTCATGGTTTATTCATTATTAGAATGGCTTGTATCTGTTTTTACAAATAAGCTCTTTGTTTGTTCCTCATTATGTAAAGAAAAAAATAAAAGAAAGAAAAACAGAAACTCTGCAAGTAGGTATAAATTGTGCAACAGGGATTCTAAGACGCTTCAACCCTTGACAGTTTCAGAACAGCTTCTGTTCTACACCTGCAATGTCTTGATGACAAGAGAAACATTCCGTACTCATAAAAGTCGTCTCACTGCTTGACATGAATACAGAGAGAATTTCTTTTTGGCAGGCGTGTGTACATCATGCCTCTGCTGGGAAATTGAAGTATTCAAGATTTCAGTGATGTCTGTATAACAAAAGCGTCAGACTTAAAACCCTTATACCTGTTAAATAAGGACTTGATGATTGTCAAATTACATGTACAGGATTGAACCTTGAGGTTACATTATTGCCAATGGTGAAAAGTAACTAAGTACATTTAATCAAGTTTAATTTTGTCACGCTTGGTTTTCTGTGTCTGGATGCAGAGTTAAATCAGCAGAATGAAACACACCTGGGCCTGGTGTGCTCTAGGCATACAAGCCAGAGCATCAGCCAGTCCTTTTGTCCATTTTTTCTCATCCACTCCCTGCACTACTGACTGTACAGGTTTTTTGGGAAATAAATGACTTATTAGTTCATGAAGTCCATGAAATGAAAGCAATTAAATGAAAAGTATCACAGCTTGGAAACGCTTCTTGTAGCCAGCCAAGATTCTTTCAATTCTTGTTTGAGGTATCGTCGCCCATTCAGTTACGCACTGCTCTTTTAAGGTCTATCCATAGATTTTCAATTATGTTGAGGTCAGGAGATTGTGAAGGCCATGGCAAAACCTTCAGTTTACGCCTCTTGATGTAATCCACCGTGGATTTTGAGCTGTGTTTAGGATCATTATCCATTTGCATTCTCCAGCCATTCAGCCTTTTCACAGATGGCATCAAGTTAGAGGACAAAATTTGCTGAAATTTTATTGAATCCATTTTTACTTCTACTTGTGAATTGTTCCCTGTGCCACTGGCTGCAACACAACCCCAAAGCATGATTGATCTACCCCCATGCTTAACAGTTGGACAGAGGTTCTTTTCTTTAAATTCTGTGCCCTTTCTTCTTCAAACGTAACTTTGCTCATTGTGGCCAAAAGGTTCTATTTTAACCTCATTGGTCCACAGAACTTGTTCCCACAATACATCAGGCTTGTCTATATGTTCATTTGCAAACTTCAAACGCTGATTGTTGTGGTGAAGTCGTAGAAGAGGATTTCTCCCGATGACTCTTCCATGAAGACCATATTTGTACAAGTATCTCTTTATAGTGGAATTGTGTACCACAACTCCAGTGTCTGCCAGGTCTTTCTGGATGGATCGTGCAGTCAAACGTGGGTTTGGACTTGATTTTTTCACAATCCTGCGAGCTGTTCTGTCGGATATTTTTCTTGGTCTTCCAGATCTTGCTTTAACTTCCACTGTTCCTGATGACGGCCATTTCTTAATTACATTCCGATCAGAGGATATTGGCATCTGAAAACGCTTTGCTATCTTCTGATAGCCTTCTCCTGTTTTGTGAGGGTCTATTTTCAGTTTCAGTTTTCTAGACAACTGCTTAGAAGAACCCATGGTGTTGATTGTTGGGGCAAGGTTAGATGAGTCTGGGCATTTACAACCTTAAGATTGACATCACCTGGTCTTTCCAGGCAATGATTGAGAACAATCCATGACACTGTCAAGTCTTAGCTTTCCAAAGGGGGCAGTACAAGGTATTAACTTTGCAGGATGCCCAAACTTTTTCTTGGCTTCTTTATGCACATTAATACAAATATTTACCTGGGGTGCCCAAACTTTTGAACCCCACTGTATGTGGCTGCAGTCAAGAACCGGTTGTGCGCCACACCCATGTAAAGTCTGAGCTTTGTGAGGGCTGTCAGTGCTTTATGTTTTGTAGAAAAAGCAGCTCTTGTAGGTTTCATTTTGAGACCGGTAAAAAATCTTGACTATTTTTGGTTCTCATGTTCAATTGTGCTGCAGGTCCTTTCAGTCTCCAGTCATGTACTAAGTTATGTTTTATCCATGCATGGGAAATAAAATACCTACATGACATTTATAATAAATGTAATACTTTTATTTAAACAGGGACAATGCACAATTAAAGATGTACTTGTATGAGAACCAAACCAAAAATGTAATGCAATTGAAATATAAAACAGAATATTAATAATATACACTTTTGCAAACATTTCCTTTTTTAATTACTCCCTTAAATACTCCCCTGCCTGCTTCAATATTAATTATCTTGCACACGAGAGATTGTGAGATAAGAAACATGAATTGTGTTAAGATGAGACAAGGGGAAAAACAGATCAAATCTGATCCTTTTTGGGTCACAGGTCAGGGGACAAGAAGATTTATTCAGCCATAATCCAAAAACCAAACCTGTTCCGTGTTCAAGTATGAATTTATATGTGTCTCTAGAGATTGAGCCAGTCTAGGTTGATAAAAGGAATCCTGTTTTCTGGGACTGTCTCCTTTAAAGGGTCTTCACACCTTAGCCTATTTCCCAGAGAGATAATAATGCTGACAAGTAATGCTGTTTACTATTATTACTTGAATGTGGAACACTAGACATTTTCACCCAGGCCGGCGATAGTAAGGGGCAGGGGTGGGCTCAGCCCACAAATCTCAGAGAACACAGATGGAATGAGTTTATTTTGAATGTGCACCAAACAGCAGACAGTAGAAATAGCAAAGTCGGTAGCCTTTACTGATTAGCGCCACCTCGGTTTAGGTAAAGACTGCAAATAGTGTCGCAACCACCACGCTCGTGTATAAATAGTCACGGCGCTCTCATTACGTCACATTTGCACGCACTAGCTTGGCTGCGGCTACTGTAAAACGGCCTTAACCTTAACCCTAACCCTAACCAGAACCAGAACTTGTCACGACAAAACCGAATGACACCTACTAAAAAAAACTATGTCATAAACATTTATGATTTGTTTTTAATGTTTATGACACGTTCATGACAGTGTCATGGCACTCTTATGTAGATACCTTCAAGTAAAATATAACCGTAGATTCTCTAAAGAAAGCGATGCGGTTCTGATAGAACTTGGTCTGACGTACATCTGACTATTCATTAGGAAAGATGTTTTTTTTATCGACGAGGCGCTGGAATTTGGCTGAGCACGTTTGTCTTCCTGGACAAACAACAACACAAAGCTCTGTTAATCTGTCAATCTGAACACACAGTAAGAACATTTTGTTCTTCTGTCATGCTTGACAGTCTGCACATACTTTTAACCTTTGTTTTGTAAGATAAAACCAATGTTTCTTGGCCACCATACAGGTACAATGAGGAACTTGCGTATTTGGGATTTATGCACTTGTATCTTGAGAAAAAAAAAAATTAATAAATAACATCTTGTATAAAAAAGAAAAGTAAAATTAAAGACCTCATTGAAAAGTTAGTCCTGAATCATTGGTTTCATCTTGTTCATCTAGAGTTTGTAAGTTGCACAGTTGGGAGCTGGTATTTGTGAACAACAACTCGGCAATAAGAAAGATTGTGTGAGCTGTGGGGTTTCGGTGAGATGTGGTTTTTTTTGTGAAAAAGGAAGGATAATTTTCCCCAAAAAATTTATTATTAAATAATTAAGGTTTACAGATGATAAAAGAATTAAAGAATTGAAGTAGTTTATAATTAAGTTTTCCAACTTTGTCTCAAAAGCCTAGAAGAGAAGACATTTGATAAGTGTCTATTCAGATTTCTCCTGTACTGAATAGGATATGAATGTTGGTAGAGACAACCTAGTGATCATCTAGGTCATGTTTAGTTTTACACACACTCACATTCATTAACCTGAGGATAATTGATCAGGTTTTGGCTGCTGCTTCATGACACACTTACTGGGAAATGACATAACATGTTAAATGAAACAATTGTTCTGGTCTGTTGCTGAGAGCCAAACATTGAATTCCCATGCAAGGACAACATGTCCTCAGGATAGAACTGAAAGCAATATGAACCAAGTACATACTAACTAGACATACCAGAATGATTTGAGTACTGTAGGGGAGGAGCATCTGCTTAATGTGGTTTCAACAGGACCAGCAGCTAGGGATGCCCTGTACCCAGCTTAAAGTCACCTATTCTTGGGTTAACTGAACCACCCACTACCACTGATATGACGGAGCACCATGCGGAGCACCCAACAATTCCCCCAAGAGCATGCATTTGGTGTAGTTAAATAAAGTCCACCTATTCTAGGCTCCAGAGTCTGCAACACTGCTAAGCGAGGGGCACTTGCTTATGCTCTTAAGTTTTCTCTGTATCGTAAATCAAATTTAACTAAACCATTTCATTTGGTATGACAGGTCAAGGGTCAAGGGACATAAGCATGTCTCAATTTGCTTACTTCCAATTGCTATTTTAAGTCCATAAGTGCGTTAACACTGACAATGAATGCTGTTTACTTGAATGTGGAACACTGGATACTTCTCAACAAGGCCGGTGATAGGGAGGAGCAGGGAACAAATCTCAGAGAACACAGATGGAATGAGTTCAACATAGAGCTGGGAGCACGAGTGGGCCAATGTATATATTGAAATGCTCTGGTTCCGGGACGTAATATTAAGTCATGTTTATAACTGTGAAACTGTTTTGTGAAATCTGTTTTTTGTATTGGATTCTGACTTTGTTTTTTATCCATTAAAATAAATGAGGTGTTTATACTATTTTGTCAGTACCTTATACTGTATAAGTGTTCTGAACATTGCATAACATTGCATTGTACAAACAATGACAGAGCATAGGTCTATTTTTTGATATTCTTTATTTTAAAATGTTTTGTCTATTTAGAACCAGGATTTCACTTGTTGTTTTAACCTTCTTATATTGATTAGTTTACTTATTTGTGAAAACAATTACAAAAGAAATTCTGAAGATGTAAGCTTCCAAGACACATAATCAATAAACTTCATGAAACAAAATCAAATCACAAATACTGATAATTGAATTTGGTTTGTTATTCAGTTGTATAGTGTTTGAATTTGTTTTTTATCAAAGAACGTTGGAAAAAAGTGACCAAAAAAATTGACAAAAACATTGAAAATTTGTGACAAAAACATTGGGGAAAAAAGTTACCAAAGACAAAGTGACAGTTTTTGCAAAAAGGGACAAAAACATCACCATAAAAGTTTTTATTTGAAATTTTGAGCCGGGAAAAAACTAAATTTGCATGGTCAATGGGAAGACAACACAAGGGTTAAATAAACTAAACAAGTCCCCTTGACACAAAGGACTATACAAGGGTTAAATTTAAAGTCCCCGAAACACTGTGACTGCACACCCGCTGCTGAAGTATGAGGCTGCAGTCAGGAACCGGTTGTGCACCACACCCTTAGAAATTCTGAGTGCTGTCAGTGCTTTATGTTTTTTAGACAAAGCAGCTCTTGTAGGTTTTATTTTGATACCAGTAAACAATCTTTGACATGTTTGACAGTTTCATGCAGACTGCACCCCTTAGACTATTTTTGGTTCTCATGTTCAGTTGTGCTGCAGGTCCTGTCAGTTAAAATAATGATACCATTGTGTTAACAACTTTATTCTATTCTAAAAAGTTGGTTATTGCAAATACAAATGATGTACTTATACTTTACGTAGACTATTGTAAGTATTTCCTTTGTACTTCTACTCCAGTACAAGTCAGTAGGCCTATTAGTCTTTCCCCAACATGTATTTGACAGCTTTAGTTACTTTGCAGATACAGATTTAAAAACACATTGATTCACCATTTTTCTGCATTTTGAGTACTTGTACTTTTGATAGTTTTAGAACTTTTTGTAACAGTTGTACTTGAGTAATCTTTCCAATGGATGACTTTCACTGTTAATGGAGCGTTTTTATATTGCAGTTTGCTACTTTAACTCAAGTAAAGGATCCAAACTTGAATACAACTGGAGAGTCAGGAAGGTATTTACAAAAGAGAGACATGACACTGGAATTTGGCTGAGCACGTTTGTCTTCCTTGAAAGTTCCCAACAACTCAAAGCTCTTTTAAACTGTCAATCTGAACAGACATTAAGAACACTTTCTCATGTTTAACAGTCTGCACATACTTCTAACCTTTGTTTTGTAAGATAAAACCAATGTTTCTTGACCACCATACAGGTACAATGAGGAACTTGCGTATTTGGGATTTATGCACCTGTATCTTGAGAAATAAAATATGTGTAATAAATAACATCTTGTATAAAAAAGAAAAGTAAAATTAAAGACCTCATTGAAAAGTTAGTCCTGAATCATTGGTTTCATCTTGTTCATCTAGAGTTTGTAAGTTGCACAGTTGGGAGCTGGTATTTGTGAAGTTAGCAGTTATAAAAAACAACAACTCGGCAATAAGAAAGATTGTGTGAGCTGTGGGGTTTCGGTTTCTTTTGTGAAAAAGGAGGGAGAATTTTCCCCAAAAAATATATTAATAAATAATTAATGTGTACAGATGATAAAATAATTGTAGTTTATAGTTTATAATTAAGTTTTCCAACTTTGTCTCAAAAGCCTAGAAGAGAAGACATTTGATAAGTGTTTATTCAGATTTCTCCTGTACTGAATAGGATATGAATGTTGGTAGAGACGACCTAGTGATCATCTAGGTCATGTTTAGTTTTACACACACTCACATTCATTAACCTGAAGATAATTGATCAGGTTTTGGCTGCTGCTTCATGACACACTTACCGGGAAATGACATAATATGTTAAATGAAACAATTGTTCTGGTCTGTCGCTGAGAGCCAAACATTGAATTCCCATGCAAGGACAACATGTCCTCAGGATAGAACTGAAAGCAATATGAACTACATACTAACTAGACATATCAGAATGTAGGGGAGGAGCATCAGCTTTTTCAGAGTGACTGAGTATATAAACTCCACATCATACCCGTTCTGCATCTTTTGTGCATGAGGACGATCAGGAGCTCAACATGACAACCCAAACTACAGGTAAAATTTAGGGCAACGCAGCTCCTTTGCTGGGACTTTAAATACCTTTTTACAAATGTAAAACTTTTTTTTCTAAGTTTTGTAAAGTTTGCTGTAGATAAGACGGTCTGAAAGTCTGATTGTATGAATTGTGTTTACTTTAACTCTTCTACTCAAAAATATAATCATATATGGTTTCTTGTATAATCTCATGGAGGCTTGGTGTACTTCTATGCATGATGCACATCAATTATACAAAATAATCAAAATTGTGAACATGGAGTATTTTCAGTTTAGTTCATATTATATAATAATATAATATCACAGGTCTAAAACAGTACCTATTTTAATGTTTGTGTTTGCAGGGTACAAGGAATAATTATGAAGAATTTTAGATTATGATGCATTCCTTGGAAAACTTTCAAAATATATTTTCTAATAATTTAGTGACGGAGAAATGTGAGGCTCTTTTAGAATCTTCCTGTGCACAATATGAAACAGTGTGCAAACATTTCACTCCGACATGAATGTTTAAGTAATATAATGTGTTGTTTTTCTTCAGTAACAAACATGGCGCTTGATGTGCCGTTTGAGGAGCAGTTCAAGTGCTGCATCTGTCTGGACATCTACACCAAGCCTGCCACCATCCCATGTGGACACACCTTCTGCCTGGATTGCATCGATGGCTTCTGGGACACTAAGACCAAGGCTGAGTGTCCACTGTGCAAAGAGACATTCAGAAAGCGTCCAGAACTCAGGATCAACCAAGGTTATGAAGAAATCATTCTTCTCTATTTAAGGTTGGTTTCTTTTTATTTAGTCACACTGGTTATTTTAGATGCTTAGAAAAACATATAAAGCAAAATATTAGAACTGAGATTTGACATCATTTAATTTGAAACAAAAGGTCTCAGGAGAGGAAGGTTGACGGTGTTATCCCACCTTTGGAGGCTGAAGAGATTCCCTGTGACATCTGCCGCGGAGACAAGTCTCCATCATTCAAGTCGTGCCTCGTGTGCCAGGCGTCTTATTGTGAACTTCACCTCACACCACACCTGAGGGATCCAGCGCTGCACAGACACCGACTTACTGATCCGGCCACCTTCGCCACCAGTCACCTCTGCAGAAAGCACCACAAGCCGCTGACAATGTTCTGCAAGAAGGACCAGAAGTCTGTTTGTGTTCAATGCACAGAGAGGAACCACAAACACCACCAGACCGTCCCCCTGGAGCAGGCGAACAAGAGGGTGAAGGTGAGGAAACTTTTATTTCATCAACTTCCCTTAAACTCAGCCTTAAAAAAGGCCACTTTCTTTGTTTTGTATGAATATAGAAACTTGTTTCTGTATTTTGGTAAGTGGGAAAAATAACTCATATTTCTCATAACTCATAATTAACATATTTCCCTTTTAATACTTTGTAACTTTTCCTTCAGCATTATGGTAAAAAAAAAATGTTTTTAACCTTTTGCAGATTTGTTTGAGGGAGACGGTATCCAGCATTCAACCGATGATCCAGGACAGACTGAGAAAAGTGAATGAAATTAAAAAATCAGTGGCTCTAAGCAAAGTAAGTTATTGTTTGGATGCATGTTTAAAAAGAGCTTGTCTGTTTTTATCTGTAAATTAATTTACATGTTTCTGTCGTTTCAATCAACAGCAAATCACAGAGAGGGAGATAGAGAGCAGCGTTCAGGTCTGCAGCATGCTGATAAGCGCCATCGAGAGACAGCATGCCGGGCTGGTCGAGGAGCTGGAGAAGAGGCAGCAAGAAGCTGAGAGGAGAGCTGAGGAGCTGTTCCAGGAGCTGGAGGAGGAACTCAATGATCTGCAGTTGAGGAGCAGCGAGCTGCAGTACCTGGAGCAAACTCGGAACCCTGTTCACCTCATAAAGGTAAGATACCTCAACTGCATTTATCCTGATCTGCATCAGCATTTAAAGAACTGTACTCATGAGAAACCTGTGCATCCTTCCCCATCTTCAGAGTTTCCCGTCTCTAAAGCAACTCCCTTCTACTAGAGAGTGGTCTGAGGTCGCAGTCCACTCAGATAACTGCATGGGGGCGGTGACGAGAGCCGTCTCCAAGCTTGGGGACATCTGCCAGGAACTTGCCAACAAACTATCCGCAAAAGGTTGGTACATCTTTTGGCAGAAAATGATTATCTACATCACAAAATGACAAGAGATTGTTGTGGAAATCTGTGCATAAAAATAACCTTTTACTTCTACCTTTTTGCAGAAGTAGACAAACTGGATCAATATGCAGGTATGTTCACAATCTCAAATCCACTGCTTATTTCTATAAACTAGTTTAACCTTGGTTAGTTTCCATTTTTATTACCTGTCTCACTGTCTTTCTTCTTTGTTTCTGCAGTCAATGTCACTCTGGATCCTGATACTGCTTCAGGCTGGCTGGTCCTGTCTCCAGACAGAAAGAAGGTATTGACTGACTTTTTATCATTAAATGAAATGTGTAAAGAACACAGTCCTTCTAGGAAACTAGTAGTCCTTCAGAGTAGATTGGATTTTTTTTACACATTTAGAGTCTGTGAAGACAGTGAATTTTTCAGAAATTGGTCTAGCTTTTGCAGTTTAAACATCTCCTGCTGTGGGACATTGTACTGTAATAGAGGAGGAAATGATGAGACATATTGTCACATTAAAAATGGAAAGGGTTGGGCTGTGAGTATCAAATTCAAAGAGGAGTCAGATCAAATTCTTGCTAATGAGGAAAATGTTTAGCAAGATGAAGATGATGATGATAACAATGAATATGTTAATTAACAGGTGAGCGTCAGCAGCAAGAAGAACTATTGTCCACTCCCAGACAGTCCTCAGCGCTTTGACTCCTGCGTCTGTGTTTTGGGGAAACAAAGCTTTGCATCTGGAAGACGCTACTGGGTTGTTGAGGTGAGAAGCTCAGAAACAAGAAAACACACTTAAAGCTTGTTGTGTACTAAACAAATTCAGTTGAATGTGTCCTGCTATCTTTGATCTTTGTAGAACTTGCACAAATTAGTAGTTTTTAACCTTTCGGAGTCAAGCAATTCAAATCAGTCTTAACGCACATGTTGTACATGTAGTCTAACACAGCTGACCTAATATGAATCACAGCACTTAAACTACATTTAAAGGAATGGTGCATGTCTGACTCTATTGTGTACATTGTGTTTCAGGTTGGAGATAAAACAGACTGGGATGTCGGCGTGGCCAGGGAGTCCATCAACAGGAAGGGGGTCATCACGGTGTCTCCCAACAGCGGGTACTGGGCGATCTGCCGGAGGAAAGGTAGCAGTCTCAGTGCCTGTGCCGGTCCCTCCGTCACCCTCCACCTCAAGGAAACCCCCAAGAAAGTGGGCGTGTTCCTAGACTACGAGGAAGGGTCGGTGTCCTTCTACGACGCAGAAGCAAAGACCCACATGTACACTTACAGCGGGTGTGACTTCTCTGAGCTCCTCTACCCGTACTTTAACCCCTGTGTTCAAGAAGATGGGAAGAACGCCGCCCCGCTGATTATCTGTCCTGTTGACGGAGGAGTCAGGGAAGGTCGGGACAAAACCATTGAGTCAGCTGCATAATGTGTCATAAGAAAGGATGATGCTAACTGATGTACAAAACAAAGATTAAGTTTATATATATATATTATATTATATTAGGTCTATATTTATTGTACTGCAATAATATTTATTTGTACTGCAATAATATTTGACCAAAACTGGCTTGCAACAGGCCGACAGCCATCAATAAAAGTTTTCATTTTATTATGAAATTATCTTTAAAAAATGGTACAGCACTTGTACATAAATGTAAATAAAACGTGTTAAATGTTGTTGAATGCACTGTGAAACCTCATTCCATAGCCTAAATGGGCAATCGATAACTTAAAATTGTGAAACTGAAAATAAAAGTTGTGTACTGATGATAAAAACTGTGAGATTGTGTCATTTTGCAACTTGTTTTTTTCTATTATCTCCTGTTTAATTGCAAGTATTTGCAAGTTTCTCATAAATTCTATTCTGCTTAAGAATGTGTATACATTTTCATTCATATGTTTGATTTATTTCTAATTCATTTTGCAATTTGTATAAGTTGCACAACAAAATGAACAGATGTTTCAACTGCAAAGTGTTTGTCTTATTCAACCTTTATTTCTAACACGCTCTGTGGGTGCATTACATGTTGTTTTGGCCTTAGTCACAATTTTTGCCACTTTGGCTTTTGTAGTCAGATTGCAATATTTTACCAAAGAAATATATATGTATTGTTTGTATGGAACACAAAAAGCCAATGCCCCACTTTGTGGAACATGATAAACAGACTATTGTACATGGGTTCTTTTTTTATTAACTGTAACCTGATGATGTAAACACCCTTCCATGAGGACTAATTTGAATTTGAACATTTAAAGTAGTGGATGTTTAAAGGTGCTTTAATCGAAATACTAAAAAATATTTGGGATTGCCTCCACACAGCTCTCACAGAACGTTCCACAACTCATACGGGCGCTTTGTCACAGCCCTCGGCATTTGATACTGTTAGAATTAACTAACTTTGTGTTCATTGAATCTCTGAGGAAGGAAGCTGAGGGTCTAATTGAGAATTAAGAAAAGGTTTAATGCAATGATGAAGATGATAAGACAAGACAATAAGACACAAAACAAACATAGTAACACTGCAGTTGACAGCGGACTGGATTCATGCTTCCCCATGATGGAGTCACGTGAAACCAGTTCTGAATATTTGTAAATCACACTGTTTTATCCCCTGCACCTTGGGGCGGTTCCTTTTCCCCTGGTGCATTCAAATCCATTCTCATTGGTCCGTTGTTATCATGACAGCATGTCAAGTGCATCTTTGCTGTCCAATGAGAATAAACATGCCGCTAAACTCTGCCCCTTTGGGGGTCGTTTTGGTTACAGAACAAATGGGTCTGTCGTGTAAATGTGAAATTCTAACAAAATCAACATTGTATTGTCTTAGCCCAGACTAAGACCCCAGGGGACAGGAGACAGCAGGCCCCCTCCTGGTGTTGTAGCAGGAAGCTCCTTCCCATATGTTAAAGGCCAGACTTGACCAGATCAATTCTTTACAGTTAGAGAAATAGAGGGGGAAGGTGAGGAACAAATGGCCATTTTGACCTCTTCACAGGCCAAATGCATATTAATCCCATCCTGGCTGCATCATACATAGTTTATAACTTTTTTATAACTCAACAATACCAAGGTACAATGCACTCACTGTTTAGTCTAACCAGCAGGTTTTGATGGTCAAACTCTCTTCCAAGAAGTCCAGATGATGGAAGTAGCTAACCAGTGAGCCATCTTGCTTCCTTCTCATCTCTGCTGAGAGTTGCAAAGTACCAACCGGATCGGTACTGACATTGCAGTCCTTTCATCTGATGCTTGAAACGCAACATAAACACCAACTGTTTCTTGTGGCCATCAGATGGACAGTTAAAATTACTGGTAGTTGATTACTTATTTAGCTTCAATAGCAGGCTAACAACAAATCTCTTTTGACTGCACCTTGGCTAAGAAGATGATGGTTACAAAAAACATTGCACTTACATCTAGCACTGCGACTTATTTGGAACTAACTTTATTCTTGCTGTTTGTTTGTACCTTTAATGCACTTAATGGAAGTTGCTTTGGATAGAAGCGTAAGCTAGATGTAATGTAATGTAATACTAAAAGTGTCCAACAAGAACTGGTGAGTGAAGTAATGTTCACTCACCAGTTGTTCATATATGTGGTGTATAAGTGGTCTGAGTATGATAAATAAAACACTTAAGAATCTGGCAATCTTATTTTTTCTTAAAGTAATTGTAACTATAATGATGAATTAATGAGGAACTACTCAGTAAATAATCAGTATTATGTCTCCAAAACACAGGGATTCAGGTGTAAGGATGATAAAAAAATTGGAATAGTTGTTTAATTGTTGTTTATGTTTAAGTTTCCCAACTTTCTCTCAAAAGCCTGAAAGACAAGGGCTTTGATAAGTAGTTATTCAGATTTTCTGTATTAATTAGTATTATAGATATATAGATTGATGAATATTGGTTAAGACGATCTAGTGATAATCTACGTCACATTTTGTTTACACACATACTCACGTTCATTCCCCTGAGCATAATTGATCATGTTTTGGCTGCTGCTGTTCTTCTAACATGCATTTGTTGGCAGGTCTAGGCAACAAGGCATTGCCTAAACTAAATTATTTCATGATATTTATTATATGTGCTATATTCTGACCAACTTAACTTTCTGTATTCATTTGCTGTAATAAATTAAATAAGTATGTAGATGGTGCCTAAATGTAGACCGGGCTATGCATGAGCACACATACAGACAGACAGACACTCTAGAACTTCTATTCATCTCACTATCAGGTTAATAAATTCAAACATACTTTAAATCGGATCTTTGTCAACCATATTGCAACAAGCTAGTTTAGCATATCATGCCTGACTGGAGTAGTGTGTTTTTCTGGCCTAAGTAACCCCACGCTCATGCAGCTTTGATGTATCTAAAAGCTAACATTAGAGGTTGTAAGTAAGATTTTGCAAGGGCATGTTTTGCATAGCCTCGGTGCTAAGCGCCCACCATCTTTCAATCCTAGAGACGTCCCTGCTCAACAACAACAAACATCACATCCATTCTGTGTGAAGCCAAAAAGTTGCACGTGGGACATGTATTTGAAAACACATGCATACCCTGCACCTTATAATGAAAAATAAATGTTGAATAAGCTGTGGTCATCAGACAGTGTCATGTACTTGTTCCTTAGTAACTACTCCCATTTTTTTGTGTACTGCATGGTAAAATCCTACCAAGTCTTCATATGCAAAGGATTGGTTCATCTTGACTTGGGACTTCTTGGTCTTGGGTTGAGTCTTGACCCTGGATTCTGTTCCCTAGACATGAGACTAGCATTAGACTTGAAATAAAATTATGCAATACATTCTCATGAACGGGTTCAAATTATATTGTGTGAAAAGTTATGCACAGCAATTCATATGATAGATTACAAAATAATAGTTTTTCACGTGGCAGTATAGCCATAAAAATGTCTCCGTGAGATGATGGCCTTGACAGCGATTGTGACAGTTAGGTTGAGCCACAAAATGTTAAGTTAAGGAGATTATTTTGGTCAGTTTAGTCAGCTTTTTCATTGAATCAAGAGAAACCCTGAAAAGAAGGATAATGGAGTCTCCATGCTACATTAATGATAGAATGAAGGCTTTTCCTCTGTGTACACATGTCCTCTACAAGTATACTTGTGGCTGTATTATATGTGTCCCCTTCAAAAATTGCTCTTCAGAAATGTTATGTTTATTGTCCCCCCAACTGTTAGATGAGACTTACGCCCATGTTCAGGTTTACAGATGATGAAAGAATTGAAGTAGTATTTCTCCTGTATTGAATAGAATGAATGTTGGTAAAGACGATCTAGTGATAATCACTTTTTGTTTCACACACAATCACATTAACTTGAGGATAATTGTATTGGCTGCTGATTTATGACACACATGCAGGGAAATTACATAACGTTTTAGATGAAACAATTGTTCTTGTCTGTCGCTGAGAGCCAACCATTTAATTCCCATGCAAGGACAACATGTCCACAGGATAGAATTTAAATCAGTATGTATTAATTAAGTAATTAATGACACAAAGGAACTAGACATACCAGAATGTTTGAGTACTGTAGGGGAGGAGCATCTGCTTTTTCAGACTGACTGAGTATATAAACTCCACATCCTACACGTTCTGCATCTTTTCTGCATGAGGACGATCAGGAGCTCAACAGGACAACCCAAACTACAGGTAAAATTTAGGGCAACGCAGCTCCTTTGCTGGGACTTTAAATACCTTTTTACAAATGTAAAACATTTTGTCTACGTTTTGTAAAGTTTGCTATAGACAAGGAAATCTGATTGTATGCATTGCATTTCTTTAACTGTGTTACTTAAAAATATACTATTACTAAATATACTATAAATATACTAAATATACTTAAATATACTATACTATATAAATATACTTAATTTTAGATTATGGTGCATTCCTTGGAAAACTTTCAAAATATATTTTCTAATAATTTAGTGACGGAGAAATGTGAGGCTCTTTTAGAATCTTCCTGTGCACAATATGAAACAGTGTGCAAACATTTCACTCCGACATGAATGTTTAAGTAATATAATGTGTTGTTTTTCTTCAGTACCAAACATGGCACTTGATGTGCCGTTTGAGGAGCAGTTCAACTGCTGCATCTGTCTGGACATCTACACCAAGCCTGCCACCATCCCATGTGGACACACCTTCTGCCTGGACTGCATCGACGGCTTCTGGGACACTAAGACCAAGGCTGAGTGTCCACTGTGCAAAGAGACATTCAGAAAGCGTCCAGAACTCAGGATCAACCAAGGATATGAAGATTTATATTGGTTGGTTTCTTTTTTTATTCAAATTTGTTCTTTCAGATGCTTAGAAAAACATATAAAGCAAAATATTAGAACTGAGAATTAACATAATTTAATTTAAATCAAAAGGCTTCCGGAGAAGAAGGTTGACGGTAAGATATCTCAACTGCATTTATCCTGATCTGCATCAGCATTTAAAGAACTGTACTCATGAGAAACCTGTGCATCCTTCCCCATCTTCAGAGTTTCCCGTCTCTAAAGCAACTCCCTTCTACTAGAGAGTGGTCTGAGGTTGCAGTCCACTCAGATAACTGCATGGGGGCGGTGACGAGAGCCGTCTCCAAGCTTGGGGACATCTGCCAGGAACTTGCCAACAAACTATCCGCAAAAGGTTGGTACATCTTTTGGCAGAAAATGATTATCTACATCACAAAATGACTAGAGATTGTTGTGGAAATCTGTGCATAAAAATAACCTTTTACTTCTACCTTTTTGCAGAAGTAGACAAACTGGATCAATATGCAGGTATGTTCACAATCTCACATCCACTGCTTATTTCTATAAACTAGTTTAACCTTGGTTAGTTTCCATTTTTATTACCTGTCTCACTGTCTTTCTTCTTTGTTTCTGCAGTCAATGTCACTCTGGATCCTGATACTGCTTCAGGCTGGCTGGTCCTGTCTCCAGACAGAAAGAAGGTATTGTCTGACTTTTTGAACATTAAATTAATTGTGTAAAGAACACAGTCCTTCTAGGAAACTAGTAGTCCTTCAGAGTAGATTGGATTTTTTTTCACATTTAGAGTCTGTGAAGACAGTGAATCTTTCAGAAATTGGTCTAGCTTTTGCATTAAAAACATAGTCAGATAAATTTCTTGCTAATGAGGCAAAATGTTTAGCAAGATGAAGATGATGATGATAACAATGAATATGTTAATTAACAGGTGAGCATCAGCAGCAAGAAGAACTATTGTCCACTCCCAGACAGTCCTCAGCGCTTTGACTCCTGCGTCTGTGTTTTGGGGAAACAAAGCTTTGCATCTGGAAGACGCTACTGGGTTGTTGAGGTGAGAAGCTCAGAAACAAGAAAACACACTTAAAGCTTGTTGTGTACTAAACAAATCCAGTTGAATGTGTCCTGCCAGCACAGATGTACACAAGCAGCTTTGACAGTTGAACAGTTGAAATGACCAATTTCTGTTAAGACCAGCAGTATACAGGGTTAGGGTTAGGGGTCACTAACCCTAACCCACAAGAAATTAAATTTTTACATTTCTTGTCCAAAGAATTTGGAATTTCTGACCCAATGTGACTCTGTAATTAGCTTTGATCTTTGTAGAACTTGCACAAATTGTTAGTTTTTAACCTTTAGGAATCAAGCAATTCAAATCAGTCTTAACGCACTTGTTCTACGTGTAGTCAATTCTAACACAGCTGACCTAAAGTGAATCACAGCACTTAAACTACATTTAAAGGAATGATGCATGTCTGACTCTATTCTGTACATTGTGTTTCAGGTTGGAGATAAAACAGATTGGGATGTTGGCGTGGCCAGGGAGTCCATCAACAGGAAGGGGGTCCCAACAGCACCCAAGTCAAGATGCACCAATCCTTTGCATATGAAGACTTGGTAGAATTTTACCATGCAGTACAAATACACAACACTGGTTGATGACCACAGCTTATTAAAGATTTATTTTTTTACAATAAGGTGCAGGGTATGCATGTGATTTCAAATACATGTCCCACAACATTTTGGCTTCACATAGAATGGATGTGATGTTTGATGTTGATGAGCAAAGCGTTTGTGCATTGACTTTCTTGTTGTTTTGGCCTATTCAGTAATAAATTTCTTCACATTTTTAATATTGATGCCACTTTTGCTTTTGTAAATAGGCCTATGTACTCACTAAAATACAAAAAGACACTGCCAAATTTTGTATTTGTAGAACATGACATGCAGACAAATTGTACATCCAGAGCTGTGTTTTACTGTGATCAAACCGTGCTCATAATGACACTACATAAGGTGTGGTACACACCTTTGTAGTTTTAAGGTCAAATTACTCATCTGAACAAACTCACGTGTCTCTCTCCTTGTTACCAGCAACACCAATTATTTTATTTTAGAAATGACAGGTAACGTTTTTAGGTCATGTTGTTCCATTTCAACTGTCCTCTGTAAAGTAGGACAGTTTTTAAAGTAGGACTGTCTTTTTCCATTTTCTTCAATAAAACTCCTCCTAACCATACAATGTTGTAGGTTGTTTATTCCTTCTTTTTAAAGGTGGCAGGAAGTACGACTCACGGAGCACTTTCGGTCCTCATATCTACATCAGAGAACGCAATGGTTGTGGTTTCAAACACCAGCATCTTGGATCGGTTTATGCAAGAAAAGTACTTGGTTAGTATGGGTGGGGGGGTTATGGTAGTTAGAAAAAATTATAATTGTGTTGCTCGACAACGCCACATAGTTTTTACCCGAGATTAGGAACTCTAACATGAAAAAAAAATACATGAAATAATTTACTTTAAAAAAGGCACAGATTCTTTTGTGCAAGGGAGAGCAGTGTAACCCAAGGAAGAAATGACAAAAACAAGTTATAATACAACATGATCATTTATTCAAGCAAAGCAAAGTGAGACTAAAAATTAAAAACTAAACTAACTAACTAAAAAAACATTTAGGAAAAAGGCCCAAATTAAAACATTACATAAAAAACAAAAAGTTAAGGGAGCTCAGCTCGGTTACCGCATCAGACTCCATCATCGCAGGTATGGCTGCACCGATCCTTTGTCTTTACCTTCAGCTTCCTCCTCGGCAAACCTCACTCTACGATATAAAACGCTCGTCCTGCGTCCGGCGCCCAAAATCCGCAGTTGGTAAAACATCAATGGTAATTAAACACATGGGTAGAGGAAGGTGAAATAATGGCACACTGCCCTAATCAAACACTACAAATAAAAACATGCAAATTATCACTACAAAATAAAAGCATCCCAGGCCTAAAGCAACACAACAAAACAAGCAAACTGAAATTGATTCAATAATTAAAGCATAGCAAATAAAGTAACATGCAAAATAGATGACAAATAAGGAATAAAGAAAGCACAGCAAACCAAAACATACATACCTTTAGGCACCAAAACTACTTAGTTAAGTTTAGAAAAAGATTTTGTTTTTTGTTGAAATCAGTACATTTGTTACAATGCACCTTAGTATTTATACCGGAGCACCAGGTATAAGATAGGGAGGAGGTTGGGTCGGATGGGTGGCTCCCAAAACACAGGACTTTCAAGCCAGTGAATGGAGGTCATGTCCCTGAAGAAGTTAAGGGGAAAATACCAGACTTTTAACAAAGTAAACAGGTGTTCATGTCTCAGAAATATATTTCTGGCTCCTCTGTGTCATTCAGTACTTAGTACATATTGTTCTCAACTTGATCCTGAGGACATGTTGTCCTTGCAAGGGAATTGAATGTTTGGCTCTCAGCTACAGACCACAGAATTTTTTTCTTTCATCATTATTTCCAGGTATGTGTGTCATACAGCAGCAGCCAAAACATGATCAATTATGCTGTGGTTAATGAACGTGAGTATGTGTGTAAACAAAATGTGACGTAGATTTTCACTAGATCGTCTTAACCAATATTCATCAATCTATATATCTATAATACTAATTAATACAGAAAATCTGAATAACTACTCATCAAATGCCTTGTCATTTGTAAAATAAAATAAAAATCCCCTTGATTTATTACACTACAAAGGTGCAAAGGTGTGTACCACACCTTGTGTACTGTACACCGTGTACTGTCATTATGAGCACGGGTTGTTCTGATATGTGGTAGAACACGACACAAACATTACTAACAGGCACACCTGTGACATAACTAATTACATGAGGAAGTTGGCGCGTCCATCTCCACACTGGGTTACAATGATCATTAACTTTTTCAATCTGTGCCTCCTGTAAATGTTTATATCATAAATTTCAAAATGTTTCTAAAAAAGAATGTTACAATGGGTCTAACAATGAAGAAAACCCAAATATCTGTGTAGTTCTTTTGTCAGAGATGTATGGGTTGGGTTGAAATACTAGAGTTAAGTTACACAGTAAGGCTTTTGTACTTGACATTAAATATCATACAAGAGTGTTTAAATTATCAGGTCACAGTAACAAAACAAAAAATAACTAAGGTTGGGGTTGGGGTTGGGGTTAGTAATGCCTCAATTGTTCATCAAAAACAACAGGTCACATCCATGCTGTGTGAAACTAAATAGTTAAAATAAGACAAGGACATGTGACAAACCTAGCAGTTGAAACCAATATGTGGTGCAACTTAAACAAATTGCAAATGTCAATGCAGAAGTTTCCTTTAGCTGAACACTGAACCTTTAACCTTGCATGACATCCTGTGCATCAGTGTGTGTGTGTGTGTGTGTGTTTAATGGTGAATGTTGGCATGTGTTGGTAAAGCGTAAAGTGTTGGTCTCTTGAGTATCTGTTGATGTTATGATATCAGGTTTATGTGTTTTGAGTGATGAGGTGTAGAGCAAATACTGAACAACTTAGTCGGAATATCGTCTTTTTCGGAATCAGGGCAACCACCGGAATATTACATGTATGTAAACGTAATCAGTGAAAGCAGCAAACTGGACACGCTACCATGGAAATATACTGAAAGAAAGACAGAAAAGACCCTTCTTGTTTTCCAACAACACAAACTTTTGTAAATACACCTTTAGAAACCTGACCTAAATGCAATAAATAGATACAAATTAGATGCATTTCTTAAGTGTCTTAGCACACATGCTAATTTTAAACACCGTGCAGTCCATGGGAGGCTTTTTAAAAATAACTAAAAACAAGAAAAAAATAATAAAACTGTAATGATACTAACAATGCTAATAACCTAAAGGAAAATGACACAATCTTACAGTTTTTATCTTTAAAACAACTTTTATTTTTAGTTTCACAATTTAAATATCCATTGCCCATTAAGTTATGGAATAAAGTTTTGCAGTACATTCAACATTGAAAGCATTTCATTTACATGTATGTACACAATATATCCATATTAAAATGATATAATATATAATTTTGAAAGATTCATTTGAACAATGAAATTATCAACTTTTATCCATGGCTGTCGGCCTGATGCAGGCCAGTTTTGGTCAAATATTATTGCAGTACAATTAAATATTATTGCAGTACAATAAATATAGGCCTAATATAATATAATATATATATATAAACTTAATCTTTGTTATGTACATCAGTTAGCATCATCCTTTCTTATGACACATTATGCAGCTGACTCAATGGTTTTGTCCCGACCTTCCCTGACTCCTCCGTCAACAGGACAGATAATCAGCGGGGCGGCGTTCTTCCCATCTTCTTGAACACAGGGGTTAAAGTACGGGTAGAGGAGCTCAGAGAAGTCACACCTGCTGTAAGTGTACATGTGGGTCTTTGCTTCTGCATCGTAGAAGGACACCGACCCTTCCTCGTAGTCCAGGAAAACGCCCACTTTCTTGGGGGTTTCCTTGAGGTGGAGGGTGACGGAGGGACCGGCACAGGCACTGAGACTGCTCCCTTTCCTCCGGCAGATCGCCCAGTACCCGCTGTTGGGAGACACCGTGATGACCCCCTTCCTGTTGATGGACTCCCTGGCCACGCCGACATCCCAGTCTGTTTTATCTCCAACCTGAAACACAATGTACACAATAGAGTCAGACATGCACCATTCCTTTAAATGTAGTTTAAGTGCTGTGATTCACTTCAGGTCAGCTGTGTTGTTTCAAATAATGTCATGTTGGTAATGTCTTTTCAACTGAAAAATACAGTAAAGAAGAGCTTGAAATAAACAAAGTAAATGTGTGCATGTTGAAACTGATTTAAATTGCTTGACTCTGCTTGAAATTCTCAATTAATTAAAAAAAAATTTAAAAAAATCAAATTTCTGTTTCTGTATACTGTATCTGTATACTGCTGGTCTTAATGGAAATTGTCATTTCAACTGTTCAACTGTTAAAGCTGCTTGTGTACATCTGCGCTGGCAGGACACATTCAACTGGATTTGTTTAAGTACACAACAAGCTTTAAGTGTGTTTTCTTGTTTCTGAGCTTCTCACCTCAACAACCCAGTAGCGTCTTCCAGATGCAAAGCTTTGTTTCCCCAAAACACAGACGCAGGAGTCAAAGCGCTGAGGACTGTCTGGGAGTGGAAAATAGTTCTTCTTGCTGCTGATGCTCACCTGTTAATTAACATATTCATTGTTATCATCATCATCTTCATCTTACTAAACATTTTCCTCATTAGCAAGCAATTTGATCTGACACCACTTTGAATTAGATTCTCACAGCCCAACCCTTTCCATTTTTAATGTGACAATATGTCTCATCATTTCCTCCTCTATTACAGTACAATGTCCCACAGCAGGAGATGTTTAAACTGCAAAAGCTAGACCAATTTCTGAAAAAATCACTGTCTTCACAGACTCTAAATGTGTAGAAAAAAATCAAATCTACTCTGAAGGACTACTAGTTTCCTAGAAGGACTGTGTTCTTTACACATTTCATTTAATGTTCAAAAAGTCAGACAATACCTTCTTTCTGTCTGGAGACAGGACCAGCCAGCCTGAAGCAGTATCAGGATCCAGAGTGACATTGACTGCAGAAACAAAGAAGAAAGACAGTGAGACAGGTAATAAAAATGGAAATTAACCAAGGTTAAACTAGTTTATAGAAATAAGCAGTGGATGTGAGATTGTGAACATACCTGCATATTGATCCAGTTTGTCTACTTCTGCAAAAAGGTAGAAGTAAAAGGTTATTTTTATGCACAGATTTCCACAACAATCTCTAGTCATTTTGTGATGTAGATAATCATTTTCTGCCAAAAGATGTACCGACCTTTTGCGGATAGTTTGTTGGCAAGTTCCTGGCAGATGTCCCCAAGCTTGGAGACGGCTCTCGTCACCGCCCCCATGCAGTTATCTGAGTGGACTGCAACCTCAGACCACTCTCTAGTAGAAGGGAGTCGCTTTAGAGACGGGAAACTCTGAAGATGGGGAAGGATGCACAGGTTTCTCATGAGTACAGTTCTTTAAATGCTGATGCAGATCAGGATAAATGCAGTTGAGGTATCTTACCTTTATGAGGTGAACAGGGTTCCGAGTTTGCTCCAGGTACTGCAGCTCGCTGCTCCTCAACTGCAGATCATTGAGTTCCTCCTCCAGCTCCTGGAACAGCTCCTCGGCTCTCCTCTCAGCTTCTTGCTGCCTCTTCTCCAGCTCCTCGACCAGCCCGGCATGCTGTCTCTCGATGGCGCTTATCAGCATGCTGCAGACCTGAACGCTGCTCTCTATCTCCCTCTCTGTGATTTGCTGTTGATTGAAACGACAGAAACATGTAAATTAATTTACAGATAAAAACAGACAAGCTCTTTTTAAACATGCATCCAAACAATAACTTACTTTGCTTAGAGCCACTGATTTTTTAATTTTGTTCACTTTTCTCAGTCTGTCCTGGATCATCGGTTGAATGCTGGATACCGTCTCCCTCAAACGAATCTGCAAAAGATTACAAAAAAATACAATTTTGAATATAATGCTGGACAAAAAGCATCTGAGGAAAATACTGTATATAAAGTCTTGAAAGGGGAGATATGTTGTCATAAGTAATTCCATGACTTAAAAAATACAGGAACATTTCTATAAGTACAACACAGTAGGAAAGCCGAGTTTAAAGCAAAACAAAAACTTTTCCTCACCTTCACCCTCTTGTTCGCCTGCTCCAGGGGGACGGTCTGGTGGTGTTTGTGGTTCCTCTCTGTGCATTGAACACAAACAGACTTCTGGTCCTTCTTGCAGAACATTGTCAGCGGCTTGTGGTGCTTTCTGCAGAGGTGACTGGTGGCGAAGGTGGCCGGATCAGTAAGTCGGTGTCTGTGCAGCGCTGGATCCCTCAGGTGTGGTGTGAGGTGAAGTTCACAATAAGACGCCTGGCACACGAGGCACGACTTGAATGATGGAGACTTGTCTCCGCGGCAGATGTCACAGGGAATCTCTTCAGCCTCCAAAGGTGGGATAAGGGAAGTTCTCCTGCTTCCCACACCGTCACCATTCCCCTCCTGAGACCTTTTATTCAAATTAAATTATGTCAAATCTCAATTCTAATCAATTCTTTATATGTTTTTCTAAAAGAACCAGTTTGACTCAAAAAAAAAGAAACCAACCTTAAATAGAGAAGAATGATTCCTTCATATACTTGGTTGATCCTGAGTTCTGGACGCTTTCTGAATGTCTCTTTGCACAGTGGACACTCTGCCTTGGTCTTAGTGTCCCAGAAGTCGTCGATGCAGTCCAGGCAAAAGGTGTGTCCACATGGGATGGTGGCAGGCTTGGTGTAGATGTCCAGACAGATGCAGCAGTTGAACTGCTCCTCAAACGGCACATCAAGCGCCATGTTTGGTACTGAAGAAAAACAACACATTTTATTAAACTTAATAATTGATTGACTTGATCAACTTTTTTATTCATCAAAATATTTTAAATTAACAAAATGATGTTAATTAAAGTCACCAGAGCAGTCCCTCTATGTATCATTCTGATTTCTTGTTGCAGTAATATCAGCAGTTTGGGTTAAACTGATGGGTCTTACTTGTTTGGGTTGTCATGTCGAGCGTCCTGATCGTCCTCTTCAGGTTGTGAATATGCGTCCTGATCGTCCTCTTCAGATTGTGAATATGCGTCCTGATCGTCCTCTTCAGATTGTGAATATGCGTCTTGATCGTCCTCTTCAGATTGTGAATGTAGTACAAGCGATGCAGCGATGATCTTTAAATACCCCTCAGTCACTCCTTGTTTGCAGGTTAATTATAATTTTCTAATTACTGCATGAATTACTGTTAAGCTCCTCCTCCAGCACATTTACTACCTTACACCACTCAGACATTCTGGTATTTCCAGTTACTCTGTTTCATCATGATACCTTCTATCCTATTTTGGGGACATGTCCTTGTTTGTCTCTCAGCTGCAGAACACAATAATTGTTCTGTTATTTCAAGACTATGTCATAAATTAGCAGCCAACCATTGAAAAATGAGTTTCTCAGGTAAATTAACGTGAGTATGTGTGAAAAAATAAAATATAGCCTAGACGATCACCTGAGAAAAGAATAATATGTATGCGTATGAATTTTTTTGTATGTTCTGGGATAGGGTGAAAATTCGCTGGTTTATTTGTATTTCTTTAAACCAATCACAACTGTCCTAGGCGCCGCTAGGCCCTTGTTGCGGAGATAGCGAGAGGGGATGGGGAGGGACATCCGTCACATGAGAGATGATGTCAGGATTTATCCCAGCCATATTGTAATCCCACAGACCTGCTGAGCTAGACTAGCCAGATCTAGAATCCTGTTTATTCATTTGCAAACAAAACAAAAAGAGTTTGAAAATTTAGACAACCCACTCGACTCAACTTTTAGAATAATTTGTAAATTTGGTAAATTTGGAAAATGAACACTCTTTAAGCATCATTGTTTGAAAATACACCACAACTCATTTTCCACCTTACCAAAATCTCACAGCTCACATATTCTTTTATATAGCCTTGTATTTTTTTATCTGCTAATTTCAAGAATGGCAGCTCCCAACTGTGCAGCATAAGACCTCAAGATAACCAAGATGTAAATAATGATTCAGGACTAACTTTTCAAAATGTAATTCTGTGTGGGACATGAACTTCTGTGACAATATTCAATGGCAATCCATCAATAGTTTAGCTTTTTTACCCAAAACAACAGATTTCAACCTCATGCTGGTACTAAAATGTAAGTCAGGTTTATCAAAATCATTAGGAATTATTGTCTGGGGAACATGAAGGTCTGTCCAAAATTTTATTGCAAATATTTGAAATATTTCCGTCTGGCCTTATGTGGGGAACCGACCATTGAACCAACATTGCCCAACAGACCAAAATAACAAATCTTCTTTTTAAAATCCTACAATGTTCAATGTGCTTTGATCCGTTTATTTGAGTTAAACTCAAATAAAATTGTGTGAATCAGCGGGCACGTGCAAAGGTAACAGAAAGCAGTATGAGTAACTCTATGAAGAAATGGCCCGTGAGCCTTAGTATCCAGCGGTCATTAAATCAGGTGGCGTATGATTCATCTGCATACTTTCACCATGTTCTTAACTTAGATGCTGAGCCCTGTTGTTGTGCCACTTTCCGGTAATGAAGTAATGAATGCCACTTTCCGGTAATGAAGTAATGAAGGCATAGCCAACAACAGTATAATTGCTGAAACCTGTTTTAGGAACATGTTTAATAGAAAATTCTGTTTTTTCCAGCCTGGATCCAGTTTCCTATATTGTTGTGATTCATGGGGAGAACAATTTTAGAAATGGGAACCTTTTTGCTCGATACTGGATCAATTCCAAAAATTGTTGCTCCAATTAGTCAGACAAAAAAACATGAGAAAATATGGTCAAGGTTGAAAAATACCTAACTTTTGTTTTAAATGAACTAAATAAGAGAGAAACAAATAGGCACAAAATCAAATTTGGTGTTAGTTATCAATACACTGTAAAATATTGGATGAGTATTTTTTTAAAAGCCCAGTATTCATGTTTCACGATGTTTTGACATACACATCACTATGACTTGCTGCAGCCTGAGCTGTTATAAATCTAATTTTAATATTATATTTCATCTTCAGATTATATTTCAGATTATAAATCAGCATGAGTTCAGCCAGCGGATTATCTTGTGTTCTCACTCACGCTCTCCTCCTGCTTCACATTATCAGTGTCGGTTCTCATTTTAAGCGTGAATTGTCACACCATGTCTCCTCCCCGTCTCCTCCCCGTTCACCTCCAGTTCATCATTTTCAGGTCCCAGGTGTGAGCTCACCAGAGCTCGCTTCTCTTCTCCTTTATCCAGATCTCAGCATCCTCTTCTTTCATCAACATCACCACCAGTGTCTAGACTCAATCAGGGGGGTATTGTACAATGACTCCATCTTTCACAGCCTTGTATAAGGTTGGCCTACCTGGTGTGATAGGCACATGTGTAAATTTGCTTGTGTAAATGCCAAAACTCAACTTACCATTAATTAGCAACCCCTCTCATGTGAGATTTTGTTTTCAAGTATGGCTGTGTCTCAATTTGGATACTTAGTGTTAGTATACTTCCTTGTAGTATTATATACTCATGCATGTTTTGCACTTCAGGAAATGACAATTACAGCATTTGACCACTTTCTTTTTAAAGGTGAAAAACTCAAAATATTTAAGTGCCAAATCATCACAGACTGCTAAATTAACCTAATAAACATAATGATGGCTTCTATCCAACAACAGTTTAATGGTACTAAGTGAAAAAATACAAAGGTTTAACTTTGATCGTATAGTTCAGTTTTCCAGAGCAACCCCAACCGCTGCAGGTTTCTCATCCGCCATTTAAACCAGTTTGATTGTCCCCACCTTCCGCTACTTAGATGGTGACCATTGAGGGTAAGAAGTGTCCAGTGTTCCATCCACACTCATGTATTTAGAGTGCACTGCATTTTGCCATACTTGTCAGTGGGATGCACTCAAAATAGCAAGTGGAAGTGTGCAAATTGAGACACAGCATGTATGTCCTTTGACTTGTCCTACCCAAATACTTTTTTTTTGTTGATTTGGAATATAACACAGAGAAGGCTTAACAGTGCGTAAGCAGGTGCCCGTTGCTTGGTGGTGTTGCAGACTTGTGGAGAGGTGGACTTTAGTTAAAGGGGCTGTATTTGACATTCATTAATGTAACAGCAAAAAAATATTTGCTATGTCAAGATAAAGTCATGTAATACCGTCCTGAGCATAGAAAGAAGTCACCCTCCCTTTGTGTGTGTTGTAATCAGAGCTAATGTGGTCTTTGTTTTGATAGTCATGACTATGGTCTCTCTTTGCAAAATACAGTGTAGTACCAGCTGTTCCTCCACCGAAAGGATATTATTTCAGTTTGTAATGGAGCCCCAGTTTCTGCCGTCTGCTCTGTGATATCTGAGGTAAAAGAGATGAAGGAGGAGGGAGGGAAATCAGGTGCAGTAGGGGGTCGAGGAGCCGCGAAAACAGAAGGGATGTGACGTTCATGATGTGATTAAACGTCTGCTCGAACACAGGGGTTCCCTGGAACAGAGAGATCGCTAGAAAGAGAAAAAAGGGGAGAGAGAGAGAGAGATGGGGAAAAGAGAAAAGAGAGGAGGAGCAGGAGAAAATTCTGAAGGTAACGGGGAACAAGGCTCTTGGGATGCTCTAACTTTGCTGAAGAAAGCTGGTTTCTCTATGTTGCTGCAGAGCCATCGCTGAGAGGTGGGTGTTTTGCCAAAATTTTTGAACAAACCATATTATCTTTATGCATGTTGCAAGGGTTGCTTTTGTGAAAATGCTTATCTGCTTATTGTTCAGTGTGTTGTTAAGTAGCTTATTGTGGGAATTCATTAAACTCTTGAAAATGATGCTAGATGTTCTCTTTATTTTTCACTAAACTCTTTAGTTTTATTGTATGAAATGTTGACTCTAGAAAAAAAAAATGTTTTAGCATTAGGACAATGTTTCCCTGCTGTGTATAAAGAGTCAGCTGATGTTTGATTCATGGTGATCAGCACATCTGTCACTCACATAATGCTTTAACTAGTATTGTAACATTTGTATTTATAGTGTGTTTAATGGGTGTTTGTGGAAAGGAGTGTAAGAGCGAGACAGGGATATAATTGGAAAGGTGAGGAGGGAGAAAGAGTGTGAATGTTTATTCACAGATGGCCTCTCGGTGGTATGATTGTGATAGTCTGCTGTCCCCCCCTCCTGAGTCCAGCTGGCACTCACACGCGCGCTTCCTGGCCAAAACATTATCTCATCACTTCTTCATCTACATATTTTCTTCTTCAGCATAATCATTTCCTCTTAATATCCACTGCCATTCCCTTAAGCATCTTTCTCTTGTTTAATCACCTCTTTGTCGATCTTAGTTGACCTGGGTCAGAAACACAGCAGCACCACCTTACAACATTAAAAACATTCAACCTCTACAGTTGTAATTTTAAGTATATTTACTTATACACACATTACACAGGCAAACCTACTGTATGTGTACACCCATATTTTAAGCTTAGTTGATAAATACAGTATGCTTCATTCACCTTTAATTTGTATTGAGAATTTAGCATTATCTGAATGCCATTTCCAATCTAACTGTCCTCAACAATTCTCTGAAATAATAAACATAGAAAAGTGTCTTGAGGTAACTGAGCTTCTGTCATATTCTTGTTTTCATATACAGAAAATAAGGAACATTTTTGTGTCTAATGCTTTTAACAGGCCTGAAGCCTTGACTGCCCCAAAGCAAGTTTGGATTTTGTTTGGTTGATGGCTGTTCTCGCTGTGGTGTAAGGAACTGGATAACCTCCGAGTATACCTATAGGGGCTCACTGTCTGCTCACTGAGAAGCTGCCATCTCGGTGTCAACTTACAGTCCTCCCTAGAGAGACTCCTTCTCCAGCCGGTGTTGGTAGAACTGTCAGCTGAGGATTACCTGAATCATTTAATATCCCATGAGATGCAAGAAATCCTTGGTTGAATTTTCAGGGGAAATTATGATCCTGTTGCTAAAGTGAGGTGTTCTTCAAGAAGACACATTCTCACTGATTATTTTTGGTGGCCATATTGTCACTGTGCCTCTAAAACACCAAAAGCACGCCGCCATTTGGAACTATGCCCTCTCCATCTCCTCCCTCTCCACCCTACTTTGCTCCCCACTCCGTTTTTTACGTTGGACTGCTGCTTCTGGTCCATTGGGGGCCCTCAGAAGTCAGTTGCCAGAATGACACAGAGCCAATTGTGTTGGAAGGAAAATGTCTAGTGGTGTGCGACTCCACCCCCTCTGCGGAGCCTTCGGGTAACGCCCTGGGCATGTCGGTGAGGTCAGGAACAGGTCGGGTGGCGTTTTCGGCCATTCGAAACACCAACCACGAACCCTCAGAGATGAGCAACCGCACCATGACCATCTACTTTGACCAGGTGGGTTTCTGTAGTTGACACGTGTATACATGACTTCAAAATTGGTTGGATAACCATTTAAGAAGCAAAAAGTAGGAGATTTTACCAGTCCGTACTGGTCGATATGCTTTTTGTTGGTTATTAACACTGATTTGCCAAAAGGTTCAATTGCCACATTTCCACAATTTCACATACCCAGAAAAGATTAATTAATTTCTACATGATATTTAAGTTCAAAGAAATTCTAAACATGTACATGTATTGTGTTCTGAAATTACATTTTGATTTTATCACTAAGTCTTTAAACCTGGGCACAAAAGACGTGAAAACCAGGCAGAGAGACTGATCCCAAGTGCGGTGTCATAGTGGCGTTGTACCCTACCTCTTCAAATGGTCATTTTTTTGGTTGAAAAATTAAGCAAATTGGTCGCATTCTTTCCCCAGGTAAAATGAAAAGCCTACATATTTTTTGTCTGTTTTCACAGTGAACCTTTATTGCCATAAATAAGTGTTGAACAAGCCATTCCCGTTTTTTTTTTTACTTTAATAACGTGCTTGCTAACTTCAGCTATCAGCAGCTGGGTTCAAATTAAATTGTATTTTAATCCGCCTACTAAGTATATGGGCAGTAGATGTTCTTCAGATGAACCTTTGCTTCACAATGCCAGCGTAATCTTACAAGGCTCAGTAGGCATTTGCTTGTAGGTTTTACCTCAATCAACACAATTAGCATCAGCTTCAAATATCTACTCAGAATCTTGTTTTTGTCCCAATCTTGGCATTTTGGGAAATAGAATTAGCATAGTATTCATAAAAAAGTGTCTGGAAGACTTGTACAATTAGAAAAAAGGTCAGTGGGCTTATATCTTAACTCTTATACAGCAGTTTGGATAAATACGCAGTATACTGGTCTGTGATTGGTCTTTGCTTCTGATTTGAAAAATGGAAAACTAAGAAAGCTGTTTTGAAAATTTCTTCGGAATTGGGCAAGAAAATACAATCTTGTTGATTTGTTTGGCCTGTTATTGTTGACTCACACTCAAGTTGGTAATTCATCCAATAGTTCTTGTGTTTTTTTGTTATAATAGTTGGTATTTCCACTTTAATAACTATAATATAATAAGTGTTGGACCAACATTGCTTCTCGTTTGCTTGATTCACATTGAAAGCCTGTTGGCTGCCAGTCACTGATCAAACAGAAGATTCATTGTATTCTGTAACAAACACACAGAATCTGAGTCATGCTAGTGAGTCAGATGTTGTGATGAATTGAAAGTCATAAACCAGGTAACAAACAATGCACTGTATGTGTCACGTCTTGACTAATAAAATTATTGCACAGAAATAATAGTGTAGTGATGGCTGAGATGTCTGGGTACTGAACAAGTAGACTAATACAAATCAATGATTCACAGACTAGACCAGACAAATAGTAATTCAATATGCCTGGTTTGTGTCCTGCCAGTACACCTTGTTCATATTCTCCCTCTCTTGTTCTCCTGGCAAAAATGTAGTTCTTTCTAACCAAAATAACAAATTTCTGATTAAGTATTTCAAAACTTGAATACACTTTTAGCAGCTTGGCTCAGGGCCTGGTTGTATTATTTATTCTCTCTCTTTTCATCTTCTATTCTTCTTAGATCCTAGTAAATGTCGGCAGCCATTTTGATCCGGCAAGGAGTATCTTCGTGGCCCCTACAAAAGGTGTCTACAGTTTCAGCTTTCATGTTGTCAAAGTTTACAACCGGCAGACAATACAAGTAAGAACACCAGCAGCTTAAAGGAATGGTTCAACATGTTGCTTAGTATGATCAGAGGGGAAAATAGAGTGTAAAAAACACCCTAAACCATCACCTTCAAAGCTCACTAACTAACACATTACCGGTTGTTTACAAAGAACAGATTTCTTGCCAAGCAAGACTGGTTGCACCCAAAAAAAAAAACAGAAAATAGCAAATTGTTGTTTTTGAACTTTGGCTTTTGTAACTTGTGGAGGTGCTGGTAGGCAGATTTTGTTACTGTAAAGAACCAGACTAGCTTTTTCTAGTCTTTATGCTTAGCTAAGCTAACCAGGTCCTAGCGGTAGCTTTATACTGTCAAGACATTAGAGTAGAATCAGTCTTCGATGTTATTAAGCATATTTCCAAAAATGTCATACTGCATTTATCAACTAAGCTTAAAACATGGGTGTACACATACAGTAGGTTTGCCTATGTAATGTGTGTATAAGTAAATATACTTAAACTATTCCTATAAAAAGTTTGAATTGTAAAAATCTGTTCAGCACTGGGGCAAAGGGCATAGGCTTTAAGGCGAATAACATCAGTAGGCTATAAAGTAAGCTCTAGGTGGCGGATTTTTACACATTGACAGAGGGAAAACATTGAGTATTTAACAGAAGGAAAATACGATTGCTGAGATCATAAAACTGTTTAAAAAGTGTCCTTAATGGGTCATATTAAAAAGATATTGAGCTGGGGAACATACACTCCTAACCAGTGGTTGAATACCAAACTGTATAAATACTCTATAACAAATAAAAGTGCTGCATTCAAAATGTTACTTAAGTAAAAGTAAGTAAGTAAAAGTATCAACAGAAAAATGTACTTAAAGTATAAAAAGTAAAAGTACTCAATGCCGGAAAATACTCACATTTTAGCAGCTGGAAACGATCAAAAAGTTCGATCAGTTAACTAAGTGTTTAATCTTAACACTATTTTGTTCGTACTTGTAGGCCTGTACATTGTTGGGTAGTTTAATTTATAGTAAAACATTTCATAAATTACATGTGTTTTGTGTGCTAAAATCTTAATTTGTAAAGTAACCAAAGCTGCCAGATGTAGTGGAATAAAAAGTACGATATTTCCCTCTGAAATGTAGTGGAGTAGAAGTAGAAAGTGGCATGAACAAAAAATACTCAAGTAAAGTAAAAAGTACCTATAATCTGTACCTAAGAACAGTGTTTATTGTCACAGTTTAATATGCAACTTCATTTCATACACTATGTAGTAGGGGTCCCGACTCCGTGTCTTTTTCAATTAAGGGGTCCTTGGCTTAAAAAACATGAAAACCTTAGATCTAGTCAACAGGTAAACAACTGCAGCGTAACTGAAAAGAATATGCCTGCTTGTCAAACTAAAAGCTAACATTTTTATGAATTTCAAGGCTTTTACAGTAGCTATGTAATACCAGCTATATTTACTGTATATATCATCCATGTTTTCTTACCATACTCTTTGCTGCAAATGTCTTTCCCCTCTGCTCACCTGCTCTCCTCATCCATGTTTCCCAGGTAAGTCTGGTTCTTAACGGCTGGCCGGTGATTTCGGCCTTTGCAGGCGATCAGGACGTGACCAGGGAAGCTGCCACCAATGCCGGGCTGGTGATGATGGAGAGAGGGGACAAGGCTTACCTCAAACTGGAAAGGGGGAACCTAATGGGAGGGTGGAAGTACTCCACTTTCTCTGGGTTTATGGTGTTCCCCTTGTAGATTTAGGTTAAGGTAGGATTATGTTCTTGCCCTAGTCAAAATGTGTGGAGGGGAGGCTGTAAAATTATCAGTGTTATTTAACAGAAAAACGGAAGTAATAATGGATACACATTGAATTCAATCAAACTGCTTTGATGCATCGTTATATGCATTGGATCAATGGGTCTTAGCACCAGATCCTGAATGTAACTTCCATTGCCATTGTACTGTTATTTGATGTGTCGTGTTGTTGATGCTTGCTAAAAACAACAGCTTGTCAGAGGTTTGTGATTTTTTTTTTTATGCATGAAATATTTGGTAGCAAATCTTTTTGGCAATAAAGAAATGATTGTGTCCATTTTCTGCCTCTCTATCTGTATATCTAGCTAACTTGCCAAACAACATTTTCCATAATTTGAGAGCTTCGGGGGATGTTTACAGGAAGTATAATGTTGCCATTGAGCTATTTTACTGCAGGCTAACTTCCCCTCTGTTTCTTATTTACTTACATTTGTTTACACTTTGGCAAATCAGCTTTAATAAAATTAGCTTTAGCTGTCAGTAGTTCATGTTTGCAGTGTACCCATGGATGTACAGACATCTATCACCGGATTACTTTCACACTAAAGAAAGTGAAAAACCTGATGATTCTGAAATAAGTTTGGTGGTTTAAAGCAGTGTTTTTTTTCCTGTGATTTCCAAGCAGATTTATGGATTTATTCCTAAAGGACATCAAAGATACTGCTGTTCTCAAGAAGTGTAAAAGACACTGGATCTAAAAATACATGTATCAAGGCTGTGTGTTCCAATTTCACTGAAATATGAAAAGAGGAAAGCGTGTTTTTGTTTTTTAGCAAGCTAGCTGCTACTATGCACTTTGGACATGCATGGACACGTTATGCATTGGAAAAAGTTTAATGTTGCATGGGTGAAATAGTGTATAGATAAATTGTTAAATGTTTTCCAAGACTAAAAATATATAGGTAAAATGAAGGAGTTGAAAATTAAAATCACTTTATTTTCGTCAACTAAATTGTGGTAAAGGAAAGAAATAAAATTAACGTTTTTAACCACTGGCTGAAGGGTAAAGGATAACTTAAGCTTTTTATTTCTTTTAACCCTCCATTTTAAGTTTTCAACTATTTTGAATTCAGGCCTGTTATTGTCATTCGTAGGCCTACTTTGATTGTATTTCATATTGCATTGTTTTGATATTAACAACAAGCAGGCTATTATGCTCATTTTCAGGTTCATAATTGTATTTAGAGGTTATATCAGAATAGGTTTACATGGTTTCATTTTCCAAAAACACCATATTTTTTGTTGTACTGCACGTTGCTGCAGCTCCTCTTTTCACCCTGTGTGTTGAGCTCTCTGTTTTAGCTACAGAGTGAGGCCTCACACTTTTATTCCATCTTTGTTGGGAGTCGCACATGCGCAGTAGCTAGGTAAGGACTACTAGCCAGTCAGAAGCAGAGTATGAGGGCGTGCCACGCTAGCAGCTAGGCGAGCATTATACTCTCTGTTACAAAGTGACACACGTTTGTCACGGAAGTAAAGGCTGGACTACAATAGAGTCCTTTTGGGGTGGACTTTGGGCTTTTTTCACTATTACATGCACCAACAAAATATATAACACAATAAAGGAAAAGGAAAAAGACAAGAAGCTTTATATGAGCACTTTAATATAGTATTGAGCAAAACAAGAAAAGCCCACACTAGCTTCTTAACTACTTTTAACTAGTCCATATTCAGGACGTTCCACTCCTGGGATTGCTCCATTGCTGCCGGAAATTCCAGATGTCCCTCTTTTTGGCTGGATGTCCGTTACCTTCCACTTTCTTTGTGTTGGATTTCTGAGGAATATGGTTAACTGCTCCTCAGATTTCTGCAGGGTAAATCAGCTAGCTAGCTAGATCTGTCCAATCTGAGATTTCAGTTTCATGACTACCTTTAACGTACACATGTTCCACCAAAACAAGTTCCTTCCCAAGGCATTTTTCCAGCGGCACCGTGGCTCCAACTGAAACTTACCACCGCCCATGATGATTGTGATTGGTTTAAAGAAATGCCAATAAAGCATAGCCTTTTTCTTCTTTCCCAAAATGTTGTGTGGATAGCCAGACCCTCCTCCTCCTCAGCGTTGCGGATAAAGGTCTAGCAATGCAACACTAACTTTTAAATAGCCTTCTTTTATGTATACATTGCAACATTTTACATTTCAAACTTAAACTAATGCTTACCACATGTCCTTGGTTAATGCTGACACTATGTCCGCTTCCCAAATACCTGCACTGATGTTCTAAATATATTGTGCATGTCTCTTGTGTGCTTCAAGGATTTTATTAAAGTGCTCATATTTTACTTTTTGACTTTTATTGTGTTTTATTGTGTTATATATTTTTGGTGCACGCTATAGGTTTACAAAGTGAAAAATCCCAAAGTCAACCACAAAGGTTGACAAAAAAAAGGTCCAGACAAAACACTTTTCACAAACTGCTCCAAACAGCTCTATTGTAGTCCAGCCTTTGCTTCTGTGACAAATGTGCATCACTTAGTAACACACATTATATCGCTTGCCTAGCTTAAGGTGACCAGATTTCTCAGACAAATTCCGGGGACATTTTTATCTCAGAAGCGTATATACCTCCAAAACACGTCATGTTTTTATTTTTGTAAAACTTAAAACGGGGACACTAGATCTAGAGCTGTTCTCATTAGGGGCTGAGCCCCCCTAAAGGTCTGATCCTAGAATTACCCCTGCTGCTACTTCATACTTGTACTTCACTACACCTCAGAGGGGAATGTTGTATGTTCACTGAACTACATTTATCTGACAGCTTTTGCTTTATTGCTTCAGGCTTATTTCTGCAACAGCTCATTGAGTATCGGATCAATAAAAACTATTGAGAAAATGTTTTCCTTTGACATTGATCCAGTATAAAACAAGATTGCTGCAGTTGGCAGCAGAGAAACAAGCTGCTACAATGTAAGTTAATTGGATAATTGTCATACTCCAACATCGACTTCCAGGCAGCAACTGCAACCGTTGACTTCAAGTCACCTACCCCCAGGGGTTAAATTGGAATTAATTGCTACTACTACTAATAGTAGTACAACACACACACACACACACACACAGCGCCGAGTGGAGCTCTCCAATGCTCAGAGGTGAGCCATGGCAGGCTCAAAGCCCTGCCTCACTCGATAGCTAAAACAGAGAGCTCAACACACAGAAATGTGCAGTACAATAAATGTATGGTGTTTTAAACCATGTTAACCTAGTCTGATATAACCTCTAAATACAATTATGAACCTGAAAATGAGCATAATATGAGCACTTTAAGGTTAGCTGATGGCTTAGACCACAAGACTTTAACTGTAAACATGTCCACACTCCACTACTGATAGACTTCTTGAAAATATGTTTTGAGGATTAAAACTTTAGCTATATCATAAAGATTTAAACTACATGCATACAGTATATTATCATTTGAAATTTTCTTCCCTGTGACTCAGTGGTAGAGCGGTTGCCTGCCAATTGGAAGGTTAGTTTCTATCCCTGGCCCTGCAGTCCCATGTCAAAGTGGCCTTGAAAAAGACACTGAACCCCGAGTTTCTCCCGATGCTGCATCGGAACGTAAATGTGTGTGAGTGTTTATATGATGAGCAGGTGGCACCTTGTACGGCTGCCTCACAGTGTATGAATGTCTGTGAATGCTTTCTGTACTATGTAAAAGCACTTTGAGTAAGCGTTAAGGCTAGAAAAACGCTATGTACTGTAAGAACAGTCCATTTACATTTACATTCCCGGTGACACACAGCCGGTGGATCCGGTGGCAGATGGAGGAATGGCAGTAAAGGAAGGGATATGGTGCCAAGAGCCTGCCGAGTTCGCACTGGACCATCACAGCCGATTAGTCTCAACACCATGCTGCACCGCAGAAGCCTGTGTTAGCACTGTGGAGATGAGAGTCTGAAATACAAAACAATGTTGTTATGTTGGTTTCTGAAACTAGATAAAACACCAAAAATGTGAAAATATCAAAAACAAACAAAAGCATTTTTAACACTGAGTAAAAGTTAATTCATAATCTGTAAAGTTTTATAAAAATTAATGAATGTTGTGGGAGAAAAGGGTTTCCTGGTGAACTGGAAGTGATAAAATTTACATTTTCAGCAGCAACAGAAGTGATTTGTTTGGATAGAAGAATAAATGGGTAGATTTAAGACACCAAAGATGAACAGGAAAACAGGAGTGCCACCTACTGTACACATGGAAAGTTACAGTCCACACTGATTGACAGATAAACAATATATGGTACTACAACATGTCACAAAATAGGTTTAAAAAAGGAATTTGGGACTGTATTCAAATTATTGGGTTGGCTCTTAACTATTTTGTTACTATCTCTTTTCATCACTCACAGCAAATATCATTGTGTGTGACAAATGGTCCAAAACCCACATATATTCAGTGTGCATGATATAAAAAATAGAATAGCAGGTAATTCTCACATTTGAGATTCTGAAAGCAGAAAAAAACCCAAACCACATATTATAGAAACATTTGCTAATTCAATTAATTTACTAATTGCTGCAGCTCTGTGATACTCACCCCATGAAATATGAAAACTGAAATACAGTTGTCAAGTAACCCCGCATTTGGTGTCTGAAATGAATCGTCCACATTTACAACTGGACCACAAGAAAAAAGTGTAAGACATAAATACAACTCCCACAACATGTGAGAACAGATTTTCTTAAGAAAGCTGAATCTTGGTAAACAGTAGGCTACTTTTTAGCTAATACAACTTCCAGGTTCCTTAAGCCCAATTCAGACCAAAGACTTGCGACATTTCCACCTAACTACCTTCAAGATTACAGGGTAAACGTGGGTATAGTAGCCATGTATACATCATGTTGGTTTAAAGTGCCCATTTTATGCTCATATTCAGGTTCATAATTGTATTTTGAGGTTGTACCAGAATAGCTTTACATGGTTTCATTTTCAAAAAACACCATATTTTTCTTTTCACCCTGTGTGTTTGGGTCTCTGTTTTAGCTACAGAGTGAGAAATTGCACTTGTTTTAGCTACAAAGTGAGACATCTCACTTCTATATTATCTTTGTTGGAAGTTGCATCGCACATGTGCAGTAGTTAGGTAAGGCTCACATCAGCTACTATTAACAAAATATGATAACTTTTTTACAACTTTGGTCAGTACAAGGCAGGATTAGTTGGCAGACTTCTTCTAAACGAGGGGCACTTGTGGAATACCTGCAGAACAGGGACATGGAAGTAGTTCTTTTGGAGATTATGGTGTACTAGTGTGTGTTGTAGCAGTGTTTTGCAATTGAAAACAAGCTAGCATGCTAGCATGCTAGCGCTAGTATGTGCTACGGTTTGCCACCTCATCTCGGATCCTCAGTACGTCACTAGCGTGACGTAAAAAGCCGTGCAGATTTTGAACAGCTCACCCAGAGATTGAAGGCAGAGGACATTCAGAAACCTGTATCTCACTCAAAACACCATGGGTAGTTTTGTATGTGCGTGGGAGCACCAGAGACACAAAATAACACCCCAAATCCCATAAAAAGTATTTTTTATTTATAATATGGGCACTTTAAAGCTCATATCACCTTTTATGTAAGGTAAGACGTCACAGGGGGATTGGTCTAGCAATCATCATTGTCTATTTATGCCCCTGTGCTGCATGGCTGAAGCTACAGAGGGGGTGAGTTTGGGTTCTGTCGACCACAGATTTCACTGTTTCCACGTTCATCTTCATTCATAGTATTTTTAATGTGCTGCTGGATTTTATCGTTTTTGGTTGTTTTTTTCTTATTTTGAAATACTAAGACATTAAATCTTTAAACGCATATCCCAGAGTGGAAGTGGATTGTTCAAATGGCGCGTAATGCAGGTGTTGATAGTTCCCTCTCTCAGCGGCTTCTTTTGTTTTTGAAGTGTCAGCAAATCCCATAATCCCATCCCAGATTTATCCTTTAAAATAAAGCAATTTTTTTATCACATACATATTCCATACATGGCTTATTCCAACACTTAATTGAAGCTACATCATGCTGTATTCAATTTTTTATTGGAAGCACTGCAAAATTCTGGGTGGCATTACAAACTTCTGTTAAAATTCAACTTCATGTTTGCTATTTTTTTCCCAATCATTTAAAAAAACATTCAGGAAATGGTTAATGAAGTTGTTTGGGTTAAACATTTTCATAAGTTTGTAAAAAAAATATATATATAGACCCACAAAAGAATGCATATAAAATATAAATATAAAAGTAAAAACTAATGCATTAGGTACAAAAGATATCATATTTGTCAAAATATCTACATATACAGATGATCAATGTTTCATGTTAAAATTAAAACAACAAAGACTTTATGGTGATTTAAGGCACTTTATCGTTAGCTGGCACTGTGCTGTGGATATTTGTTGTCCACGGTTGGTGGAAAATCAAAACCATATGACATATGACCATATGACTTGGCCCACATTTATACTGCTGACACAGCACAAGAAAGGTGTGAGGTTTTTGCTCATTGGTTTAACACATTCTAACAAAAGAAGCAAAATAAATATGTTTAAAAAAAAACTCTTAACCCTTTTTACCAAAACCTTTTGAAAACATGCAATCTACTAAAACCACATCTTAACCCTATCCAGATTTGAAAAGCAAATTCACATGCAGTAACGCGGTAATTTTAAATGCAGTAATGCTTTCATACAAGGAGCCACAAAACATGATCTTCCTGTTGTGCAAGACTTAAAATCGAAAAGCTCCACGTAAACTCAGCTAACCCCTCCTTTCTTGTCCTTCCAGCTTCCTGTTTGTGGCGGCGGGAGGTCGACCCTAGATGGTGCTGTCGGGTGCCGTTTCCTATCTGAGGGGTCTATAAATTCGATGTTCATGGTGTTGTTGTTGCCATGCTGTAATCCGGTTATGTTGCAAAGGTGAATTTGGAATCCAGTGGCAGGATGGCAGGGGAAAGTGTCGGGGCTGGAAAACTGACGCTGCAGATACATAAATAAAAAGAGAGAAAAAATAGCAGCAGTCGAGGTTGAATTGTTTAAGTCTTCAAAAAAATGCTGTGTCCATGAGAAGTGATTATCTTAGACACTATGTACAACAAATCACACCTTAAAGACAGATTGTAGTGCATGAAAACTAAATTTTAAGACCAATCATTTACACTGAAGGAAAAAATGTTGGATATGCTAGCCCATATATACTGTTATATGAAAGACTTTATATCCCCAGTTCAAACACAAATCAAACCTTAATTTTGTTAATACCCTTGGCTACATGAGTATATACTGTATTTTTAATGCAGTATATGGTCTCTTTCATTATAGCACATATTTTTAATGCAGTGATTCAAAGTAAAAAAAAAAAACCCACGTGGTACTGTGAAGATAGATTTGGTCTAAAAGCCATCTGGGGAGGTTTTGCTGTTCTGCTTTGAGTTGACCTCCCAGTCGAAGGAGACGGCGATGACAATCCAATGGGGCAAACAGAGGACTTTTTCAAATTATATTCTTTTGATGGGCGGGTCACATCAGCATAACACACACTTGCAGGTCTAATTGAAGGCAGATCTGAAACGGAAGACATTTATCTGAAACATTAAGCCGCGATAGAGGATTTGGTTTGTCTGATTTTGGATCTAAAAGCAAAAGTTTCCCCTCCTACTTCAGTGGTTTCTATGCAGCTTCAACACCAACATGCTCTTTACCTTTAACTCGTGCATTGTCTGTTTGATTTGCGGTGCAACCGCCAGCCATTTCCTGCAACACAAGTAAGTAAAGGTTGCACTGTGAACACACCATAAAGACTGTAGTTAATTACCAGTTAGTACACACACATTTTGTGTAATAGGAAATAACTAGTCAGTTCAATCTAAAACACCACGTTACAAGATACAAACCATTTTATTACTACTTCAAATCTTTTGAAACTTTCTACTTATATGCTCAAATTTGGAGTGATATGTCCATTTTTAAAAAAGAAAAAGAAAAAAGATTACTACTGGCACTATAGGCCTACAGTGTAGTATGCACTGTTTGGCTTGTTAAAAAAAAAGAAGGCAGGGGCAAAAAGAAACAAAAACAACAAAATGGGTGAAATCCATGATTAACAGAGGACAAGTCTGACATTTTGGGAAATACATGCAATAACTTTCTAGCCAAGTGTTTGATGATACTACTTACATGTTAGTATGCTAAATATGAAGCTACCGCCAGCAACAAGCTAACTCAGCTTAGCATGACAATTACTGGGGGGGGGGGGTAGGGCAAACAGCAAGCTTGGCTTAGATAACAAAATCTGCCTCGCGGAACCTCTAAAACTCATTGTGTCTTTTTTTGTTCACCTTGTATGAAAACTAAAGTGCAAAAATGACAATTCACCATTTTACAGGGGGCAGGGGGTTATTTATTTCTTGGTTGCAGTCACGTCCTGTGTACTGCAGTCTGGTTGCCAAGCAACTGGTTGTGGCCAAGAAATAGGGGACATGTTTCACCTCATTGGTTCCCAGGTTCTAAAATTGAATCTCCTCCTTTTCTCGAGGAAAGAGGAGGAAGGAGGAGAGAGGCAACAAGCAAATGTGTTTTAGAAGGATGAGATTTCCTTTCCTCTAAAGTGTTACGTGAATTTGTCATGGGCAGAGTTAACTGCTTTTAGCTGCACAGAAGGCCGCTCTCTTGTATCCTCGCTCATAGCTCCTCGATGCTCGATTCTCACTCCTTGGGGCAGGAATAAGAACATTAAGACGTAAGGAGGGCCAGAACAACTTCTGGTTCTGCTGAAGACTGAGGAGGTATCAGATAAGGGAAGTAAGACCCAGCCCGTCATGATCCTGGGTTATGTTTAGTTTCCTGTATTATTTAGTGGGTTCTTTTCCTGTTTCATTTCTTGTTTTACTACTTGCCTTAGGTATTTTTTTCCTGCCTTTGTGTTTGTCTGGCCCGTCCTGATTTGTTTTACCTGTTCCTCGTCAGCCCTTATGTCACCTGTCCCTCGTTAACACCCTCCTTACCGTGTGTGTATTCTGGTGTTCCTGGCTCTCCTTGTATCTTCTAGTGTTCTTGGTTTTTTGGATTCAGCCTTAGTATTAAATCTCACTTTTTGTTTTGCCAACCTACTGGGCTGGTCTTCCGCTTTTGGGTCCTCCCTTTTGAACTCTCAAACAGTTACACCCATAAAACTACAAACTGTTGTTTTTACATTTCGGTTTTTCTACAGATTAAGTAAACACATGACTTGTTAGTAGTGAGTTTTAGAGGTACTGGGAGCTGGATTTTTATATTTTTAGACATAGGCTAGCTTTTTTCCCGTTTCCAGCCTTAATGCTAAGCTAAACTAACCAGCTGCTGGTTACAGCTAGTGTGCATATTAAGAATACCAACATGCTAGTTAATCTCCTCTTCATACTTTTGTCAAGAAGTCCAAGACAATTGTTGGATTCTTAACTACTATGAAATAAAAATATCTGAAAATGTTCTAAAACTCATAATCTTGATTATGTTTGTATTTACATTTTATCTCCAATTGCCCGACCTTGACTTGAACGTAAAGGCTTTTACATTTGCTGTGTTTGTTCTTTTGTGTGACTTTCCCTTGGTGCAGCTGGAAGTGATGCCTGCCATATTTCCTCAAAGAAGCAAAAAAACGTTCAGTATCGAAACACATTGGCCAATTTGTGGCAAAAAAACAACCAATATGTCACAGACCACATTGAGTGTCGTTCTTCTTGGGTTAAAAGAACAACAATGTCCTAGAAAGAGACTAAATGATGACTTTAACTGATGTCTGTTCTCCATTAACAATACCTAGATAATGTTTTTTAACTGAGCCTTTCTGTACAGCTAACTGTAACAAGTCCTGGGCGGTAAAGACAAAAAATGAATGTCTATGTCTGAATCTCACCTGAATTGGTGGGCCACCTGTGGGTGCGTTATCATAAACGTTCACTGCTTCAAAACGTTCACCCGCTGCAAAAAAAGACCAAATAAAATGTGAAATGTAAAAAGTAGTACTGTAAATTGACATTTTTTGTTCTAACAAGTTCTAATTTGGCTAAACATGGCTCTGTTCAACTCAGTCAAACTACTTCCTGACTTTGAAAATAGTATTTTGACAATTACTCTTAACTGAAGTTCCTATTACTCTCATGAAGACTGTGAGATGCACTTTAGCGCAAAACACAAAATACACCACACACAAAAAGAAATGTTTGCCAGTTTGTAAATATGAAATTGCAGCCAGCAGCCAGTAAGCTTAGCTTAGCATAAAGACTGGAAATGGGGAAACAGCTAAACTGATAAAACAAACAAGATATAACATGCCATTTATGAGATTTTAAGGTGGTGATAGGAGACTATTTTTACGTTGGACAGAGATAGGCTAGCTGTTTTTTGGGAAATATTGAAAAACAATATAGGTAGGCTATTAGAAGCTTCTAGAAGCAGGAGGAAACAGCTAGCCTGACTCTTGTACAGATTACAAAAATATAACTATTCATTAGTGAGATTTAGAGCTGTTACCTGTTGCCTTTTAGACTAGTTTAGGCTAGTTGTTTCCTCTGTTTCCAGTTTTTCTGCTAAGCTAAGCTAACCAGCTGCTGATTTTAGCCTCAGAGTTAGCGTACAGACATGAGAGTGGTATCTCTCTTAAAAAGCAAATAAGCGTGTTGAAGAATCATATTTAAAGGTGGTAGGGATATTTTTGCACACATAAAAGCAGACCTAAAGCCTGAGAGATATGAACCCGCCCAAACTGCTCAATCACTGTTTCTTCTTTCCTTTGGTCCTGGAAAGAGAAAGAGGAAGAGAAAAACAAAAAATAGTTATTTGCTGTATCATGCCAACATTTTACAGCATCTCAGCATGACTTGAGTGTTTATGAAGAGATTAGTTCCTCACCAGCTTCTTCAGCACTTGATGGACAGCGTCATTAATTGCATGTTTGTGTAACTTATACAGTTCTTCTGTCTGCGTTGTACACTCTGTGTAGTAGAGTAAAGATGTACATTAAGGCCAAGCATCACAAGCTATTCAAAGTATAATTTTCTGTGTAAATGAAGGAGTTTCTCACCAAGGGAGGAGGGCCTTTGTTCGGGTTTGGTGTCCCAGCATCTCTCCATGAGATCCAGCAGTCCTGTCAACCCTGCACGCCCCAAAGCCTGGACCCTGATCTCGTCCAGCAATGGACGGTCTCCCTCGGGGATGCGAAGCCGCACTAAGCTGGACTTTGCATCTACAGTGGAGGAAGGATTAAAAAGTCTGTCAGAGGTTAGTGAGACCTCGGGAATACCTGAATATAAGGTCTGGACTAATGCCTATATTCAGAAATGTCTTCCTATTTTGCTTAAAGCTGCATTAATCTATATTTTTACACAAATAATAGGTTAAATGACAACTTGTAATGTAAAATATTTGCAGTTGTATCTGTATCTCAGGGGCCTTTTAGCATCTGTCACTTTACAAGGTGACAATATGTCAATATTGTTTCCAGCTTGTTGCACTGCCTCCAACATAATTGAGATTTAAAGCCACTTTGTATAGCTGAGTAGAATTTGATAATAACAAGGCACCCCCCCTGTAGGAAGAGAAATACTCCTTCCTACCCTCTCTCCATACAATTAACGAGCTGAAAGAGACACAGTGCACCAAATTCCACTGGCATTGTCTATTTTTTTTAGAAAAACAAAATCTAATGACATAACAATAAAATAAAAAAGGTCCATGCTAAAATTGCAAGAAAATACCCTTATGTCAACAGGACTGTTGTGTACAACCCACTTCAGAGCCAAGAAAATAAACAGTAAGTGTGGTTACACTTATAAAATCATGTCATCCTTTCACCATGTGTTGGTATGGAAGAAAAATAACTCAAATGTAAAAAAAAAAAAGAGAAAGGTTGAGAGAGGCATAAAGACACTTACATGCATAAGGTTGTTTCCCTGTGACAATGGACCATAAGAGTATACCATAACTGAAAAAAAAGACAGAGAGAGTTACATACCAGAATTAATTTTTATATCATAACATGTATTAAGGTGCGGTCTGACAGATGAAGAAGTCACCTGAGGATCTGGAAGTTTGATCAATTGCAGTAAATGCTTTTACTGTATTCTCCAACCATTTCCATAATCTGTTAAAGAACTAAACCATTGAAATTTGACTTCCTTTAACAAGTGTGCATAAGTAATTGTATCAACACTGAGTGACACTTTAAAGTTGTTTGGTGGTGATAAATTCCCCTTGCTTATGTTTTTGTTAATTTAGGATCCTCTTTAATACGGTGGCCGACAGGGGCTCACGCAAATAGACAAAACACAAGAAAATGAAGACAACATTCTTCAAGTCATTCATTTGTCAACACATGCGCAGCTTTTAGCAAACACGCTGCACATACACACAACACAATCAAATACGCAAAGGCGCTGCAAATACACAAACAATGCAAAAAGAAATGCAGACAAACCCCAAAAACAGAAACGATGCAAAAAGAAAAGCACACAATCCCCGAAAACAAATGCAACAAAAAAAACAGAAGTTCTCCAGACCTCTAGGGGAAGTGCTAAATGGAACAGCTTGATTTTCAACCGTGTGTAAACACACATAATAGTATCATTTCATACCACAACACATGCTAATGACAAAATACACGGACAAGACTTAAACAGACACATGACATCTCCACCAGTGCAGTCAAAGAGCAAACAAATGAAAAACCAGTCAGTCTATTTATGAAAATAGGTATGTTTAATTATACTAAAATTACTATTATTATTCTTACTACAAGCTATTTGTATTTTCCCTTTAATAAAAGTCAAAATGACAGCCATATGATCATGTAAAACATCTACATCTAAAATTGAGTGTCATTATTGGTCATTATATGGTATGAAACACTCTAATCCAAGAACTGGTTCGATGCCCTTGTACCTGTAGATGTCAGAGGCTAGGGTTGGCCTGTACGAGACACGGAACGCCTCCGGTGGCATGTAGCTGATCGTCCCCCCTTCCTCTCCACTGTCCTTCTTGGAAACCCGCGTGACGCTGTGGTAATACCGGGCAAGGCCAAAATCTGTAAGCTGGAGACACAAATTAAATTAAGAAATTAATGATGTTAGCATTGTTAGGAAGGAGGCAGTTAGTGGAAAGTTAATGATTGCCAGTGGAATGTAACATTGTAAATGTACTCTAGTACTGTATTTAAGTACACATTTGGGGTACTTGTACTTTACTTGAGCATTTTCTTTTCATGCCCTTTCTACTTATGGGAAGTAAAGAGGGAAGTAGAGGGAATTATTTTACTTTTTACTTCACTACATTTATCTGAAAGCCAGCTTTATTTACTTCAAAATTACTTCAAAACTTCATTGGTACAAATAGCTCAAAAGAGTCCTGAACCATCCCTTAGTTACGCTGCTATAGGCCTAGACTGCTGGGGGACTTCCTGTGATGCACTGAGCACCTCTCTCTTCCTCCTTCTCTCCAGCTGTATGCAACCTCATTCCATTAATGCATGTTACTAACTCGACTTCTTCCCTTTCCTGGAGTCTTGTGCTCTCTCGCTCTCGTAGTCTTGTGCTCTCTCGCCCCTCTCCTCTCTCCTCCTATCGCTTCCTGCAGGTGTTTCTGGCACTGGATCTGTGGTTGGAGTCACCTGCTGCCTCCATGTTCCTGCTCGACACCCTCTGCTACAATTCTCCATGTCTCTGTCTGTCTGTCTGTCTGTATGTCTTTCTGTCTGTCTCTCTGTCTGTCTTTCTGTCTTTGTGTGTGTGCTCTCTCTCTCTCTCTGTCTCTTTCCAACCGGTCAAGGCAGATGACCTCCCACCCTGAGCCATGGTTCTGCTCGAGGTTTCTGCCTCTTAACCCTTGTATTGTCTTCCCATCAACCATAAAAAAAAGTTATCGCTTTTTCTGACATTTTTGTCACTTTTTCAATGTTGTGGTTGCTTTTTTTAAATGTTTTTTCCAAAGTTATATGATATTTCTAATGTTGACATTTTCAGCTTTTTTCAAAGGTCCATTTTTTGTGATGAAAAAACTGAAAATGGGTCAAATTTGACCCGAGGACAACATGAGGGTTACGTTTTTCCTTGCCTCTGTTGCCTAGTGCTTGCTCTTGGTGGGAACTGTTGGGTTTCTGTAAATAACATCACAGAGTACGGTATAGGCCTGCTCTTTATGGAAAGCGCAATGAGATAACTGTTGTTGTGATTTAGTGCCAGATAAATAAAATTGAATTGAATTAAATTGGAAAATATACGGTTTTCGAATAAAGTAAACTACCCAAATGTTAATACAAAAACAGCTGACACAATTAGTCAATGAGTTGATTGACAGAAAATGAATTGGCAATTTTGATAAACAACACTGTCAGAAAAGAACAATGATTTCAATGATCTCCAAAGTAAATAAAAGCAGAAAACTGTATGTTTCATCTGAAAAACTAACCCAGAACTTTCATTGGCCAAACATTCAAATGGTGTTTCAGGAATTAGGATCACTTCCCATTAAATATGATCTTCTTTAAGCAAAGATCAGTTTTACTTCTCTTAAGTAAGTAATGCGTCATCACGGTGGGTTGATCCTCTGTGCCACTATATGACAACACAATCTCACGGCTGTTTGTGAAATGGTCACGTTATTTAATCTTTTAATCTACACATTTATTTCTTTTTTTTTGTGATGGTCAGCACGTTTTTTTAATAATATCAACAATTGAATAGCTGTATACGACGGGATTGGTTGGGTTTAGGAAAAGAAGAATGGGACGGTTGGGTTTAGTACAAGAAGAAAGCGACGGTTGGGTTTAGGAAACGTGACACGCAGGACACAATCACCGGTCATCTGGGTGAAAGTCCTTTGTTGTTTGACCTATCCACCACCCAAACCAACCTAAAGCCTTTCATACTACTCGCTACCGTAGTCGCTCATAATGCTTCGCCATTTTTTTATTGAGAATCATAAAGATTGAAATACATTAGTTTAAAAAACGTGCTTACCATCACAAAAAAAACGACAAACGTGTTTGTGAGACTGGGTCCTCTTGTAGAATTGTAAAACTCTTTCACTACCTTTTTATCAAAAGTCATTTCTTACATTTAGGGGTAAAACCATGTTTGTGTCTTTTTGGTTGGTTTAAATTATGTTCTGCCTCCATTTAGTCTCCATAGTGTGGGCAAACTAATATAACAATATAAAGTAAGCATGCAATAGGCGAGGCCGGGCCTTTACTGAAAGCTTGTGACTCACCTTGGCATTGAGATAGAAATCCAGCAGCACGTTGCTGGGCTTCAGGTCCAGGTGGAGGATGGGAGGGGACAGACTGTGGAGGAAGTTTAAGCCCAGAGCCACTTGGTGTGCCAGTCTGAAGACCAATGGCCACGGCTGAGCTCCACATAAGGCTTCCTGTAAGATTATTTTCATAGTTACAGATCTACAAGTAGTGGTCACTGTGCTGCATTGGCTACTTTTACTATATAAGAAAGACATAAAGGAAATGGTTGATTTAAGTAGGAAGTAGGTGCTATTTGTGGTTTCATGATCATAAACAAGAGAGTTTATACAGCCATGCTAGTAGCTATGTGAGGCTATACTTGATAGGGACTGCAGTGCTGTGAGCTACATGTCAACATCAGCATGCTAATCCTCTTGTTGCTGACCGATCCGTACCAGGAACCAGATTTGTTCTAAGCATGTGCAGACAATGGTTTAGGTTTTAACCTCAAATGATTAGGGTCAGTGTAGGCCGAGGCCACGGGCCTGTCTAGATGGTGATAGAGATGGTTAGAGAAACTTTGATGGTAACCTTAGTTTTAGCGAAACTCTCGAGAGATGGTTGATGTCAGGCATTAACCTTGAATGGTTCTGGTTAGAATAAGCCATTGGGTATTAAGTTTCACAATAGTTTTTGCATATCTAGGGTGAGTCAGGAGATAGGTTAAAACAAATTTAGGTTCCAATACTGATCTGGTGGTGGCTGCTAACATGTGGTGAAGTTTAACAGATATAATGTTTACCTTGTCCGCTATTAGCGTTGTTAGCATGCTAACATTTGCTATTTAGCACTAAAAACAAAGTACAGCTGACTGCTGATGGGAATGTTATTAGCTTTTGGTTGTAAACAAACTTGGAGTTTTGAGGTACTCTACTTGAGTATTTCCATTTTATACTCCTTTACTCCTGTACATTTTACTTCACTTATTTTACTTTGCAGATTTACATACAATTATATGATCTATGTATAAAGTATGACACAATATAGATTAAACTAGTAAAAATAAGTTCCACCTTAATCAGAACTTCATATGTGCCAATGCATCAGGAATAATATTCCAAATACATGATACATAAATAACATTATACTCTTAAAGGGGGCTGCTCTGCCCAACAAGTACTTTTACTTTTGGTACTTTAAAAACTCTTACACTTTTGTTCTTCTACTTTTTGATTTTTTAAGGCAATACTTATAACAGAGTATTGTTACAGAGTGGTATTGCTACTTTAAGTAGAGGTATAAGCACTTCTACCACCACTGTTTACCTGTAGGGAGGCCAGTGATCCTCTTTCCATTAACTCCATGACCAGACCGAGCTGTGTTGACGAGACAGAGTTGGGCACTCGACCCCTGAAGACCCCTCGGACCTGAATAGCATACGGGCTGCTTCCTTGACGCATGATGTCGATCTCACGCAGCAAAGACTCACTGGTCCTGTGTGTGTTTGTTAGCATTTTGAGTAATTGACAACTTAATTGTACACAGATTGCTCTTTTTTACCACTTACCCGTCATCATAATGAAGCAGTTTAATGGCCACATCGCAGCCCCACTGACGATGCCTGGCTTTGTAGATTTGTCCAAAACCCCCGGAGCCAATCACCTTCCAGCCCTCCAAGCTGGAGTCTTCCACAATTATAGGAGCTTGACAGCTACTCAGTGCCATACTTCACTGGAGGAAGACAGTCATGATAATTAAACCCTCACATGCTATTAGAATTGAATTATTTGTTCCTCTAAAATAAAGAGGATCCAGTCACTTATTCAGGGAAGCTGGTCTAATTCCTGGATGTGACAATCAACCTGATGAGAGGTGGAAAGACGAACAGATTGGAAGCAATTTAAAGGCAGTTACTAAAGCCATTAGGTGTTTTATTTACCTCATGTCTACAGTATTATGTCTGGGAACTTGGGGGTTTTAAGGACCTCAGGAGGTTTACAAATCATTCACAAGTTGAACAGGTTTTTGAAGGATTTTATTAGATAGGGTTGTTTTTAGACAGAAAATATGAACTTAAACCAGTAAAATCATTGGCCTATTTTACATCTAGCAGCTATATGGAGTGGTATTACCATTCATTTGGAGGAATTTGGTGTCAACTTGAATGAATGTAAGTCCAATATTCTAATCCCAGAATTATATTTTGGCATTTGAAACATTTAAGGAGACACAAATTCACAGAAAGTATAATTGAAGAAAGAATAAAACAAAATAAATAATAGGAAACACGTTTTCTGATTGTGTCATAATACATACTTTTATTCTTGAACAAGTAATAATATCAAATCATATCAAGAATTGTCTTTGCATCGCAGTATATCATTACAAATGCATTTATTGTTTTGTATCAGATTACTTCTAGACTTTTATAACTGTATTCTATATTTTAACTCTAGATTTGTGTGTTTTTTAGAATAAGAGCGCTTTTTTTTACAAGTAATTCCTATACAGAGGACAATAAACTTAAACATAAACTTAAAATCTATTGATTGTTTTTTAATCAATGTTTGGCCTTTCTGTTTGATTAATAACTTTTTGTACAACTCACTGTGGTGAATATGTTACATTCCATCTCTTAACAAAACATCTCTCATCTGTTTTAAGTGTTATAAATCTGTCCCATGAATTGTAACACTGTTTTCTTTCCCGAAGATGTATCTGCGTGAACCGACCTTGAACCAGTCCCCTTTTCCTATGGAGCCCCTTTCTTGTCAATCTACTCTCACATCATTGTATTGAATGGAGCGATCGTTAGAAAATGCATACATCCATGTGTGTCTGGTTAAACCTGTAGAACACTGTGAACAGAACCCTGCTTCGTGTCACTTTGTTCTCCCAGCTCTCAGAATTAACTCACAGAGGTCAAGTCTAGATGATAGGATTCAAAACCACAAAACAATCGTGATCGGATAGTTTCCTAACACTAATATATCTAACACTCAGTCTTCACCTTTTCTCTTCAATATACAGTAACTCAACTTCTAAGTTGTGTGTGTGTGTTTTTTAAATATACCATTCACATTTCTCACAGAAGAACATTTTACTACCACCTAAACTCACCTACACAACAAGAAACCCACAGTCTTTGTAGTTTAGGCTACCTTACATGTAATTAAAAACAAACCTCTGTGGGTGGACAAAATAATAGGAACAGCTGTAAAATGCAATAATACTCTCTAATACATACGTTTTTCTTGAGAATGTGTCTCTGGTCCTTTGTGTTGTTGTATTAGATTGCATTATGGGTATATATTTTGTAGATTGAGGACTAAAGTCTTTCCATTTAAGTAAAATATACACAAATATACTGTATTTAAATATATGAGCTCAAGACAATTGATTTACGTTACTTTACATAAAAGACCTATATGAATGAAAAAGGTAGCCTAATAGGCTAAAAGGTAGAAATCCACCACAAAGTCTGACAATTTGTCAAAATAATACCACACACTTAAAAGACTAATGAGAATATCTAGGTGATTTTTTTCAAAATGGGGAAACCACTCACCCTTAAGGATTTACTCTCCTTCCTCATCATTCAACCATACTGACGGAGGTAAAAGTGTGTAAAAACCCTGCTGCTCATTCAGTGGCTTTCTTCTCACATGCAGTAGCAGCTCTTGTTCCACCTAAACAGGCGGAAAACAGAAGTGAAACTTTTTTTTGTACTTCTGCTTATGAACTGCTCAGCAAACAGGCAAGTGTGTGATGTCACAGGGTAGGGTATTTAACCCTATTTTTCGTCAGATTTAATGATTGCTTATGAGGATGTATTTGTATTTATGAGTGACATGAGAATTACCTTTTATATATATTTACAGTAAAGCAGACAGTCTTAGGGGAAGAGACAGACAGGGACGATATGAATGTGGAACTGGATTCAATCCAACAAAGTTCAAGAGATAAGATACATGTCTTAGACCACTAAGGCCACCATGACACCCAACTTAATGCAGACTACACATCTCAAGCCTTTTATATCCCAAATTATACTCATGTTTACACCAAAAAAAAAAAAGATTTAGAAAAGACTACAATGGGTTTTTAAGGTTTGCCAGCAGATGGTGTACTCTGCAAAATGATTTACAGTAAATGGGTGGGGTTACGTAAAATCAGTGACTAACACCAAACCTGCATTACCTCATTTTTATGATTATGCAGTCCACATTGTTGTTCTGCATTGAGGTCACACTCCTCCACAGTGTTGTACTTTTTACTTAATTGATTTGATACCTTTAGGTATTTTGCATATTCAGATTAATTAACAAAATATAATCAACAAATTCATAATTATGTATAAATTATGATGTATAGATAACTTAAAAAAATATTTATTGATCCATGGACAGAAATTGCCAAGCCATATAATATAAAGTAATTAAAATGAACCCCACATTTACCAGCTGCAACATTAAAGTCATGCATCAATAATTAAAAATTTCACTTTATGAGGTTTTTTTTAACAACAAAATGTGTTTTCCCAGCCTGCCTGTGGCCCCCCAGTGGCTAGAAATGGTGATAGGTGTAAAACAGAGCCCTGGATATTCTGCTCTGCTTTTGAGAAAATGAAAGCTCAGATAGGCCAATCTGGAATCTTGCCCCTTGTGAGGTCATAAGGTGCAAGGTTACATCCCCTTTCTCTGCTTTGCCCGCCCAGAGAATTTGGCCCACCCATGAGAGAGAAACATCATGGCTTTCAAACCACCCCTCCCCCAATCCCCCACCCCACGCCCCCTGGAAATAGGCCATTCTGCATAATGAATAGGCTACTTGTGTGTACTTTTGTAGTATAATTTGATGACAGTACCTTTGAACTTTACTTCATTTTAAATCTAGCAGAGTATTTCTAAACTGTGGGATCACTACTTTAAGTAGGCTACAAGATTTGTGTACTTCTTCTACCACTGCACACACAGACAATACTTAGGTTATCAGAGTTAATTCATTGTGGGTTTTTAGATTTGTTGACAATAACAAAAATACATAACATGGCCAGACGTATCCTTTAAATGGCATCATGTTATCCATTAGATGTTACTTTCTACCACAACAAAATTAAGTAAGACAGGATGTAGGAGGTGACTGTCTTCCTGTCTTTGACAAAATGCACCAAGGAAGCCACATTGTAAACAGATTAAAGTGTATTTTAAAAAGAATTTTTGTCTGCTGGAGGCAGAAATGTGTTACAAACAAACCCAATTTCTCCTTTACAAAGGCTGTCTATCAATGAGCAGAGTCAACCAGGAGTTGGCCAAAACACACACACACACACACACACACACACACACACACACACACACAAAGAAAAACCCCGCTTCTGACGTCAGTGGAAATCCCCTTTATCTATTGTGTGACCCTGAGTCAAGACAAGTCAACTTTTTTTAACATCTTCATTTAAAATACAGTCAATAAATCTACACTTATAACCTATTTTCTATAATAATAATAATGTATGTTCCATAAATGCACGGGAATGCAAAACAAGGAGCAATGTGTGATTTGTTTTTAGGAAATTACATAGCCTACATAAAGTAGTTCACATACATAATTTGAGTGTATAGGATCATTAAAATAATATGATGTGGGTGTTACAGCGACGCCATGACCTCCGCACCCAGTCTGAAGTACTCTATCCGCCCTGAATCTGAGATAAGAGGTTTTTTTGTTTAGTTTCGGTTTTGTCTTCGGGGTTTCCACAGGTCGTCCGATGTGTATGAAGCTTCCTAAGCCGCCATCCGCAGCAGGGGGACGGTCTTTCTTCCGTGATTGTCTTTTCCATCCCACCTCACCGATCATTTTGTGGCATTCCAGCATGCGTTGAACTTTGGTCCGATAGGCTGCGTGTTGTTGTTTTATGAGTGCGGAAGCCCGGAGCCAGCTGCACTGCCTCGCTGCTTCTGGAGCTGCTAGAAACGAAACTTTGAATTTGCGGAACGATCGACCTCACGTAAGAAAACGACACAGAAACATTCCATTTTGTATGTGTTTTGTTGTTGTTGTTGTTGTTGTTGTTATTTTAACTCTAAACTGTCCTGTTCAGTCTTCGCTAGAAGCACGTTTAATAATTCTCGTCAGCGAGATAAATGTTTCACAATACGTATCTAATTATCTGGAAATAAGCCATATTTTGTAATATTGTAAGACAATGTCTGTCTTTAGCAGAGAGTGGGATGTGAATCTGTCTGAATATTGTCGTAATAGCAGCAGTCATATGTCTTATGCCTGTAAATGAAGGCAGTGGCCACCCGGTCCGGACAGACTTGTTTACATGTTGGAGCCTATAACGCTAGGCTACTCCATTTTATGCTAATTCATAGTTCTACTTCTCTAAATTAAAGAGAAACAGTGTATATTTGACTCCTATATTTATTTTGAAAAATGTAATTACTTTCCAGATTTGGATTTAACAGTAAAAACGCGATAAGCCAGAACTGTAATGCTATGAAACGTGTTGTTTCTTGGAATACCCATTACTGTAGTTGTTGCCTTGGCAACAACTTGTTCAATATGGGTCCATATTAAAATGCTCACTTGTTATTACGCATAGTCAACAAATGTTTGCATACAGCAAACAATAAAGTTACAACGTTAACATCTCAGTTTATTGAATATCAACCTATTTTACGTATTTATTTATTTATTTATGTGTTTATAGATATGAATGCATACACCAAATACAGGATTGCATAAATACTGTACAGTAAATGCAGGTTAAATATGTACTGTAGGTAGTCTACATGTCATTTGGAAACAGCCCGCACTTAAGCACTGAACGCATCACTGTTAAACACCTCACACTTTGTAACAGAAAGAAACACATTAGAATAGTGGGAGAAGAAAGAAATGTCACTCAGTTTAACACACTTCATATTTAAAATGCTGCTTTTAAATTAAAAGCATTCACTTAATAGGAGTGATGTAAATGTGTAACGATAACTTCAGTGTTACCGAATACAGAAACACAATATTATGAATGCTTAACACGTGTTGCTGACAAATCATGTGTTTTCAGACAGTTTGATAATCATGAGACTTTGCCAGAGTAGGCTAATTAAATCAAGATCTGAGTTCCCGTACATAATAAAAGCTTTGGAATCACAATGCTAGACCTAATAAGAAGAAGATGTAGGTTACAATTACATTTTATTTATTTATTCAATTTAAAAGAAACTCAACCTCTAACTTCAGCAACAGACTTTTAAGCTTGATTGGATGTTTTCTTAAACCAGTACTTAGATCTCCTAAAGTTTACGTTCACGGTCTTATACGTTTCATTATTGTTATAAGCCAAATGTTTTAATATCCAGATACTATTTGAAACTGCACTGAAAAGTGATGAGAATACATTATCCTCACTGTGATTAGAGCAACAATACATTAAAAAGATGAAACTGGCAAATTTTGTTTTAGTTTTCCATTTGATAAACAACATGATGCAACACAAAATGAAAAGACAGCAGAGGGTTCACAGCATATAAAGTACCACATAAATGAAGTAGCACACTTATAAAAGTTAACTCTGTTCTTTTTATACATTATGAAATGAGATCAGACTTCCTATTGCTGTCTGAGTTTATATTTTTGCCCCCAAAATTGATGTTATTTTATGCATTTTTTACAGTATGTTCCACCTTTGACGTCGATTTAAGAACAAGGGGATGGACGGTGAGAGAAGTGATGGAGGCGGAGAAGGAGATCCCGAGGTGGATGACGAGTTTGCGTGTGCTGGGATGCTACGGGGATCTCTGACCTCTCTGCACAGGACCGTGGAGCGGATATTCAGTGTGAAGTTTGTTATTGGGGCAGATGATTTGTCCAATGGCAACAACGGGCAGATATGGCTGAAACTACGAGGGCAGAGCAACAATGTGAAAGCTGCCAAAGTAAGGCCAGATTTTATTTTGTTTTACAGTACAATAGGTGCCGTACCAGTAAAGTTGCTATTGTCATTACTGGTAGTCTACAGTACTTTTTGAAAAAAGTCCCTGTAACTGGGATATGACTCAACTAGGTTTTTTATGTTGATTAATGAGTCTGTTTGTTGTCAACCTGCTGGCACACAGAATGATTGACAACACAATATTACATTGAATAAATTGTGTTAGAAGATAACTTAAAACTGAACAGTTTTTTTGTGTGTGGTCACTACACTTGTGCAGTAGCTCTACTGAGCAACGTATGTCCTCATACAATAACAAGACAATAAAAGACAGTAATCACATGATTTTCAAGAACATACTGTTTATAAGGACCTATATATATTTACAATCCATGCACAGGTCTATTTCCTCTTTGCTCATGCACAACTCAGTTTGGCAGAAAAATATTTTAATCATAGTAATAAAATGAATCAATTTCATGATTTTAATATGTTTTAGTATAATGTATTTTCTCCTTCTAAAATAATTTCCTACCACCCAGAACACAGAAATGTTTTTCTAAAGTTAAATGAGACTTCAGGAGTCTGAGTTAGTCAAAGGAAGTTGGTATGTCACGAAGTTACTGTCTTCTTAGTAGAAAATTCCCTCTAGTTTCCCAGAACAGTGTTTCCCTGTTGAGCTGCTCAAAACATAGAGAGGGAATTTCTTACTAAATAAACTATAGAAGATATCCACTGGATTTTTCTAAATCCTCATATTAGCTACAAAAAAACGTTTTAGTACATGTTTTGCTAGGACGGAGGACTGTATCGTCAGTTTAAACAACAAGACTGATAACAGCAACCAAAACCTGTCTCCAACGCTCATATGCCATTTTTTTTAAGACAGATTTTAACGAATTGTGTGCCTATCCTTTAAAGCTGAAACTGAAATCTATATATAGACAAATTGTGAATAGTATAGTAGCTTTTTAACTATTAAACATTTCACTTTTTACATAACGGGTAGTCAGTCTAACAATTTCCTCTGATATTTTTTTTAAATCAATGTAAACCACACAGTAAAAACTCTGTAGTAAAGTCCTTTTTAACACTTTATTAAGTACACAGTCAACATGTGCAGATAGAATTTGCTCAGTTGTCATGTAAGTGTACACGTTCAAACACAGAAAATAATAACATGGGAGTAAGTTGACAATGACATTATTTTGTGTTGTTTTCAATGCCAAGAAGGAAGTGTCGAGCTCAAATTGACCTACCATGTTTTCCGAAATGATATGATAAACTCTGATGATTTTTTTGTTTCCCAAAATTGACATGTAATATTTTGATTTTGTCTACCAGTACAGCACAATAATGATGTAAAGTAATTCTGTCTTGTAGTTATTTGTGAAAGGACTTGTGAACCAGGAGGAGCAGCAGGAGGTATCTTATCCCAGGGTTCTTCACTGCATCTTCTGTGGAGCCAGAGGGCTGTTCATGGACTGCCTGACAAAAACCACCTCAGCACATATAGTGGTAAGTATTGCATTCTGGGTCTTTGTTTAGGCTACATTCAAAGGTCACAAAACTGATATTGGGATTGCAATTTGTTACTGTAGAATAAAACCATAATAGAGCCATCAATAGTGGAAAAGTGACAAAATGAAATATGCAACTTTAGCCCCAATTTATATTTGTTTACATTTTGCCAAAATGGCACCATTGAAAGCATGCCAAATTAACTATTGACCACTCCTTGCAACGTACCTATGGATGTACAGACAACTATCATTGGACTACTTTGATATTAAAGAAAACTTCAAAATGTGATGTTTCTCAGGCAATTCTGGTGTTATAAGTGGCATCTTTATTCTATGATTTCTAAGCAAAAGTATTGACGTTTATTTGCAATGGACATCAGAGATAACTGTATCGTCTGAAAGTATAAGTCAGGTTGAATTTAGAAGGATGTGTAACTTGTCTGTGTGTTCACATTTGACTAAGTTATGACTCCAAAAAGGAGAGTAATCACTCGCTTGCGTCATTGTACAAATCCCACACCAGCATACATATTGGGCAATTTTTGACTGATGATGCAAAAATTATATTGACTAATAACGTGATATCTTGCTTTATCTTCTTATTCTTACAGAAAATTACATTATTAATCAATTTCATCATCTAAAATGTGTCAAACCCATTATGAAGAAACAGCTACCTCTTAATTTAACATTGTGATGTCACTGGGAATTTTAACCTATTATTAATTTTTTTTGTTAGAACACAAATAGTTGCGACTTGTTGCTACAAATTACTTGGAAGGCACTTGCTAATGCGTTTTCACCCCTTTATAAGAATAAAAAGTTTTTTTTCAACTTGACTTACCTGATTTATTTGAATGTTGTGTATTATGTTGTTTAATAGTTTTACACATAAAAATGGAGCTAATTGGTGAACCTCAACTCAGAATAATCTAAAGTACCAATATTAATTTTCATGAAAGTTTATTTTAAGGTTCAAGGAAGACATTTCACGGGTAGTCCAACAAGGACTTTTACTTCTTAGGCCAAGATCTTGGCTCACGTCACAGTCATCGCAAGTCGCAACAAACAATAAAATGACTGCCAGGTGATAACCTTGCACATTTGTAAATGTATTCTATATCATAGTATTAGAAACAGCTCTGCAGTGTTTTAGAGCCCGACGAACCTTCAATCTCATCAATCTGTTACCCAAACTGGATTTCTTGGGTTCCTGAAGCGTCAACGCAGCTGCTTGCATTGTTAAAACGCAGGGTTGTTCTCAATCTGAACGTCTACTTACATTTTTATTTTACTGTCATTAAGAGGACTA
>CM057259.1:25364882-25420452 GCA_029931835.1 Etheostoma nigrum
GATATAGCTGGTGCCATACATTTATTACATGTTATTGTCTCTGTTTAAAAAAAAAAGAATGACAACTAGAACTGCAAACAGTTACAACGGGGTCCAAGCCTCCCCGCGCAAGTCGTCCCAAACGACCCGGGGAGCACACCAATCAATACCCCACTGTAAGGACCACCTCAAGAGTGGGCCTAGATGGTATCCATCAAATTTTGTAAAATTTGGATGAGCAGTTCATGAGATATAAACTTGTTGTATTTGTAGCGCCCCCTAGTGGCCAATGGTCGTTCATTTTGCAATATTGCGAAATGAATTGTGAGCGGTAATGGGCGTGGCCTATATTCTGTGACCCGGCTTAATTCAGTGAACACGTGGATGTAAATATATTTAATGTGTGATGTATATTGTGGGAGTTATAGGCAAAAACATGTTTGACGTCATTGTAGCGCCACCTAGTGGCCAATTTGCATGAAATTTGTTTTACCACCTTGGAGGGTCATACCAAGGCATAATCTAAAGTTTGGTACCCATTGTATATCTGCCCTGTTAATTACAAGTAATTCACTTTTGTGTAAATTGTTAATCCAAACATTGGCCCATAGGCCACGCCCATTTAAACCAATCACTACCCAACTGTGCCAAGTTTTGTGCAGATCCATTGCACGGTCTAGGAGGAGTTCGAAAAAGTTGGTTTTCGATAAATCGCGATTTTTCACGCATAAAAGTCTAGGCGGAAATGGGCGTGGCCTATATCACAAGATTCAGTTGGATCCACAGAACGCGTTGATATAAGGTTTTTAAATTTCCGATGTACGGTTTGGGAGTTATAGGGCCAAACGCGTGTTTTCTGCCATAGCGCCACCTAATGGTGGAAGTGGGGCAATTTTAGCGCCTGAGGTCTTTGCGGACTTTCGGACCAGTCTTGAAAATGGCACGTCGCCACCATGTACGGTTTAGGCTGCAGCGGCAGTTTTATGCGGGGAAGAATAATAATGGAGGAAAAAAAACCCTAGGACTAGGAAAAAAATAGGGTTCCACAGCAGCCCTAATAAAGGAAATAAAATTGTGACAGATTTGCAAACCACGTATATATTGTGGCAACAGATGTTCTTATATAAATAGATTGGAGTATATTTCAGAAATAGTTATAGCTTTTTATTAGTTACTAATTTAAGAGACTCAAAATATATGTCAAATTCAATTTGGAATAATTTAAAGCAAGGTCTTGAACTGGAAAACTTTGATTAATGAATATGAAACTTCCCTAATAAAATAAAAAGATTAACAATATTACATATGTTTCTATCTTTACTTTCAAAATATGTAATAATATGTTTCCCTTCAAGGGTGATTCTTTGTGTTGTTTTAGAAACTACATAATTTTCAAAAATCTTCCAGAATGTAATACAAAATGAACAACCATAAAAGCGATGAGTTAACGAATCTTGCGCGGTCTTACAAAAACTGCAATAATTGTCAACTGGCATGAATTTCGAGATAAATAAGTTTGTAGGGTATGTTTTATGCAATATTTTCAAATTTAATTCCCTTACTTTGTTCGAGATACAATATCTAAAAGGAACCAGCCCTAAGCCAGTTAATATCATTAAAATGCGAATTCCAGAAAAATTAGTTATTAGTTATTTTCTTTAAATTTAGAAAGCATTTTCTGATGTGCTTATTAGTACAATTCCTGCTCATAATATCCATACTGTTTATATAAAGAGTAAAATTAAAATCAGGAACTTCATTTTGTTTTTTATAACTTTTCATTCATTCTAATATGCCATTAGGGATAGATTTGAAAACTGAGTTATATTCTTTGAACGTTATCGGGAATGCCTTCTCTCTGAGAAAGGATTCATAGTTTAATAATTGGCTATTACAATCAAAAAGATCCTTTATGAAGATAATACCTCGATCCATTTCTGCAAATACAGTGACTTGTTCCTCTTAGTAATGCATTCATTATTCCACAAGATAGATTTGTGTGGAGAAAAGTTATGGGAATGACACAGGTTCCATGCCAATAGAACTTGTTGATAAAAATGGGATAGTTTTAACGTCAATCTTGTAATATTGTACAATTCAACAAAAAAAAGAAGACCTCCTACATTATGAAACACGTTATTGGGAATAATGTACCACAAAGACTCTGGTGCTCTTAAACACAGTTCCATGTTTTGTGTGGACCGGAAATCACTTATTCCATCATCACCAATTAACCACCGGTTCAATCAGCATTGTGTTTCCTCTTCCAGTGAAACATGGACTTAACAACCATTTATTTAAATGAAAATCCTCCAGATTACAGCTTTAAACAGATCCATACTTCTACTTTATAGTCACCACATGTCATACAATTGTATTAATTTGTTTATTTGTCTTTGGATAGTGGGAGCAAATCTTGGGGGGGGGGGTGGAGAGGATTGAAGTGATGATACAGCTTCGTTTTCTACACATCACGTGCAGTTGTTCTTCCTCCGCCCTTATTAATTCGTCTTTGTTAAACTTCCTCCTCCACCTTCTCCTTCCTGTCTTTAGCCGCCTTTACTTCTTTCTTTTTCTTCTCGGCTTTCTCCATCTTCTCTGTCTTTTTCATTTCCTTCTGGATCATTTTGCTTTTCAGTTTCTCCAAGTCTTCCTGTCTGTCGCCGGCCCTCTTGCGAAAAAAGAAACCTCTTCTCTTCTCATTCAATTTCAGACAGAGGTCTTCCAGTTCCTTCTTCTCGTCCTCCATCTGTTTGTCTTTAATCTCCCAGCTCTGTTGTTTCTCAGCCAGGTCTTTTGTAAACTTTTCTTCCAGTTCCTTCTTCTTGTCCTCCATCTGTTTGTCTTTAATCTCCCAGCTCTGTTGTTTCTCAGCCAGGTCTTTTGTAAACTTTTCTTCCAGTTCCTTCTTCTTGTCCTCCATCTGTTTGTCTTTAATCTCCCAGCTCCTTTGTTTCTCAGCCAGGTCTTTTGTGAACTTTTCTTCCAGTTCCTTCTTCTCCTCCTCCATTTGTTTGTCTTTAATTTCCCAGCTCTGTTTTTTCTCAGCCAGGTCTTTTGTGAACTTTTCTTCCAGTTCCTTCTTCTCCTCCTCCATTTGTTTGTCTTTAATTTCCCAGCTCTGTTGTTTCTCAGTCAGGTCTTTTGTGAACTTTTCTTCCAGTTCCTTCTTCTTGTCCTCCATCTGTTTGGCTTTAATCTCCCAGCTCCGTTTCTCAGCCTGCTCCATCTTGAGGTTCTCTTGCAGAGAGTTGCACATCGCTTGCAAAGCGTTAAATCTGGTCTCCCAGCTTTCTTCTTTCTCGGTCAGGTCCTTTGTGAACCTCTCCTCCAGAGCGTTGCATTTTGCTGACCAGGTTTTCTTGCTCTGTTTCAGCTTTCTGTTTCTCCGTGAGCGTCTGAGTGAGACTGTTGTTCCTAGAGCTGAGATCCAGGATTTCATTGTCCCTCTCGATGATTAGGTCCAGAATCTGGTTCCGGGATATGTTATCCCGGGGGACTCCGGAGGCAGTTGCAAGGTACCAACGGGCCCGAAGGGCTGCAGCCTCTGCCGTGACAGAGGCAAAGCAGCGGGTGTGGGAGAAGTTCGGAGAAGACATGGAGAAGGACTTTCGGTCGGCACCAAGGTTCTTCTGGAAAACTGTTCACCACCTCAGGAGGGGGAAGCGAGGAATCATCCAAGCTGTGTACTGTAAGGATGGGACGTTGTTGACGTCAACTGAGGAGGTAATAGAGCAGTGGAAGGAGCACTTTGAGGGAACTCCTAAATCCAGCTGACACGTCCTCTGTGGTGGAGGCAGAGCTGGAGGATGATGGGGGATTAACGTCAATTTCCCTGGTGGAAGTCACTGAGGTAGTTAAACAACTCCACAGCGGCAAAGCCCCGGTGATTGATGAGATCCGTCCAGAAATGTTGAAAGCTCTGGGTATGGAGGGGATGTCTTGGTTGACATGCCGCTTTAACATTGCGTGGAGGTCTGGGACAGTGCCTAAAGAGTGGCAGACCGGGGTGGTGGTTTCCCCTCTTGAAAAAGGGGGACCAGAGAGTGTGTGCCAACTACATGGGTATCACACTTCTCAGCCTCCCTGGTAAAGTCTACTCCAAGGTGCTGGAAAGGAGGGTTCAGCCGATAGTCGAACCTCGGATTAAAGAGGAACAATGCGGATTCCGTCCTGGACGTGGAACAACGGATCAGATCTTCACTTTCGCAAGGATCTTGGAGGGGGCCTGGGAGTATGCCCAACCAGTCTACATGTGTTTTGTCGATCTGGAAAAGGCGTATGACCGGGTCCCCCGGGAGAAACTGTGGAAGGTGCTGCAGGAGTATGGGGTGAGGGGGTCCCTTCTAAGGACCATCCAATCTCTGTATGACCAAAGCGAGAGCTGTGTCCGGGTTCTCGGCAGTAAGTCGTACTCTTTCCAGGTGAGGGTTGGCCTCCGCCAGGGCTGCGCTTTGTCACCAATCCTGTTTATAACATTTATGGACAGGATATCGAGGCGTAGTCGGGGCGTGGAGGGGTTACAGTTCGGTGGGCTCAGGATCTCATCGCTGTTTTTTGCAGATGATGTGGTCCTGATGGCGTCATCGGTCTGTGACCTTCAGCACTCACTGGATCGGCTCGCAGCCGAGTGTGAAGCGGCTGGGATGAGGATCAGCACCTCTAAATCTGAGGCCATGGTTCTCAGCAGGAAACCGATGGAGTGCTTTCTTCGGGTAGGGAGTGAGTGCTTACTCCAAGTGAAGGAGTTTAAATACCTTGGGGTCTTGTTCGCGAGTGAGGGGACCATGGAGCGTGAGATTGGTCGGAGAATTGGAGCAGCGGATGCGGTATTACATTAGGTGTATTGCACTGTTGTGACAAAAAGAGAGCTGAGCCAGAAGGCAAAGCTTTCAATATACCGGGAAATGTTCGTTCCTACCCTCACCTATGGTCATGAAGGCTGGGTCATGACCGAAAGAACGAGATCCAGGGTACAAGCGGCCGAAATGGGTTTCCTCAGGAGGGTGGCTGGCGTCTCCCTTAGAGATAGGGTGAGAAGCTCAGTCATCCGAGAGGAGGTTGGAGTAGAGCCGCTGCTCCTTTGCGTCGAAAGGAGCCAGTTGAGGTGGTTCGGGCATCTGGTAAGGATGCCTCCTGGGCGCCTTCCTAGGGAGGTGTTCCAGGCATGTCCAGCTGGGAGGAGGCCTTGGGGAAGACCCAGGAGGTAGAGAGATTATATCTCCAACCTGGCCTGGGAACGCCTCGGGATCCCCCAGTCAGAGCTGGTTGATGTGGCTCGGGAAAGGGAAGTTTGGGGTCCCCTACTGGAGTTGCTGCCCCCGCGACCCAATACCGGATAAGTGGCTGAAGATGGATGGAATCTTAGTTAAAGTGGCCATCCTTAGGGATTGATCCTGACACTATTGACTGGTGTTAAGTGTTCATCACAATGTTGGAAGAAACTGTTCTCGTGTGTGCTTGTTTTGGCAAACGGTGTTCTGTAACGCCGCCTACCAGACAGAAGAAGCTGAAAAGCTGAGTTTCTCTGTCGACTCATAACAGTAGGCTACCTTTTCAACTAGCTAGCAAACAATGTACCTGTTTTGTTTTGCTCAGGAAAAGCTACAGGCTAACTGACTGACATTCAAGCAAACAATGAACTGTTTTGCTTAAGAATAGCTACAGTAGGGTGACCAGACGTCCCCGGTTTCCGGGGACAGTCCCCGATTTTGGTGACCTGTCCCCAGCTGGATCTGTCCCCGGAAATGTCCCCGGTTTTCACTGTGACTGACAGACCCGAAATTGGAATGAAAGAAAGAAAACTCTGACCAAACTGAGCCGATCGAGCAGCGCTGCTCAGAGCTCAAAGATGTTTTAGAAAGCCGTCTTTTACGATGTTAAAATTACTTACATTATTATTTACATGGAGTCTGGTGGGTTTAGCGAACACAATTTCGCAGACTTTTATGTTTTAAAAAAGGATCTTAATCTTTAACAGAAAGGTCAGCCTCCAATTTAAGTAGGTCCATTTTCACTGGATTGACATTACAGAAGTCTCTCGTTAGCATCTTGTATGCTACTTGTCGCAAAGTGACGCATGCGCAACTCCCATCTTCACTCTTGCAAAGTGACGCACTCGACTTACATCGGGGAGTGACACCCCATGTGTCCTCCCTTGTCACCTATTGTACTTCCTGTCTTGTGTCTGTTCTGTTTCCTGTTTTATTTTGATAGTCTGTTTTTTTTTTCTGTCTTGTCTGGTTTTACTACCTGCCTTGTGTTTTCCCGCCTTTGTGATTGTGGTCCCCGCCCTAATGTGTTTCACCTGTTGTATCAACTGTTACCTGTTGTATTTAACCTCTGTGTTCCCTTTGTCTCTTGCCAGATCCTTTTGTGTGTTTGTGTGCTTGTTCGCCGTTTGCCTGTTCCAGTCAGTGTGCTCAGCTTTTGGACTCTTCCCTGAGGTATATTTTCCCCTTGAGTTTTTCTCTTTTCTCTTTGGACCTTTTTAGTATTTTTCAACTTTTTGGATTTTCGCCTTTTTTGGATTTGGGACTTTGTTTTTTCCTTGTAAAGTTTGTCTTTGCATTTTTGATCCCTGTGTTAGTTTGGACTTTCTGTTTTTTTTAGTTAAATAAATCCTAGTCAAACGCTCTCCTGCCTTCCTTTGTCATCTCTGCATTTGGGTCCTCTACTTCCATGAACTGTAACAGATATGTCTTTTCTCAGAGATTTGCCTAGTGGTTTTCTACGGTGGCCGACAGGGGCCACAGCCCTGCAACTTCAGAAAACACATGCAAATAGGCAAAACACAAGCAAATTAAGAAAACAACTTCATTAATTTGACAACATATATGCGCAGCATTCAGCAAACGCGCTGCATATACACAAAACACAACCAAATACACAAACGCGATGCATATACACACAACACAACCAAATACATAAACGCGCTGCAAATAAAAAACGATGCAAACAGAAAAGCACACAAACCACAAAAACAAATGCAAGTACAAAACGCGCTGCATAAAGAATCCACAACGGAAGTGCTCCAGGCCTCTAGGGGGAGCGCTAAGTGGAACAGCTGATTTTAGACCCCACGGAACGAGAGCGAGTGAGATGATGAGAGGTTTGTTAGGAAACGGGACCAAAAGTGAAGATAGCGGCGAGATAACAAGGTTAGTATTCATTTTAACATTTTGCCCCTCCTCTTTTACAGTATTTTAACAGTGCAACAGGTTTACGTAGCTAGCTGTTGTGTTGACACTGACTTCTACAATAGTTTGCTAGTGACAACATCGTGTGCCTGATCTTTCATAGCTAACGTTAGTCCGCAGTGGTAAGGATAACTAACTACTTAACTGAGGCCTGTTGCACGAAACTAGGATAAGGGATTAACCCGGGATATTCAAGTTATCCTGGATGAATTTAGCTTTGACTCGGTTGCACGAAACCAGATTGAATTAAGCCCAGCCAAGTAACCATGGAGATTTATTCTTTGGCTAGCCTGGTCCAGAGCAGGCTAACAGCCGGGCTAACAGCCGGGCCAGCAGCAACCAGGCTAAGATTAATCCTGGAGTCTCATGTGTCAAATCAGCTGCCGTCTGATCCCAAATAAACGTGTTTAACAGTTATTCCGTTGTCTTCTGCATGTCTTCTGCTTTATTTTCATTAACATGCATTCGCCTACTATTGTCACTATTGTTGTCGCGAGTTTGATTTAAACCCTACTACAGTTGTTTAGATGGTTAGGAATGGTTACACTGGCACCCTGATGCGGAGTGGGACTTCCCGGTGGGACGGTACCGTGCCTGGCGTGCGGCCGCTGCCGGTCCTGTGAGTCGCGTCAGTGTCCTCTCTCTCTGTAACAGTAGAGATGAGCAGCGCAGCGTCCGTGGTCTCAGCTTCAGGTTTATACAGGACGCTCCGGAGATTAAGTGTGACGACATTAATGCAGCGATATTCCCAGATGATATTAATGTAGTGATATTCCCAGATGATATTAATGCAGTGATATTCCCAGATGATATTAATGTAGCGATATTCCCAGATGATATTAATGCAGTGATATTCCCAGATGATATTAATGCAGTGATATTCCCAGATGATATTAATGTAGCGATATTCCCAGATGATATTAATGCAGTGATATTCCCAGATGATATTAATGTAGTGATATTCCCAGATGATAATAATGTAGCGATATTCCCAGATGATATTAATGTAGTGATATTCCCAGATGATATTAATGTAGTGATATTCCCAGATGATAATAATGTAGTGATATTCCCAGATGATATTAATGTAGCGATATTCCCAGATGATATTAATGTAGTGATATTCCCAGATGATAATAATGTCGTGATATTCCCAGACGATAATAATGGCAGACTGGTCAGAGATCAATACATTCATGATTTCATGTTCTTGTTGCTTATCCTTCTCTAATAAAGGACAGTTTGTGTTACTCCTTAATATGTAGGCCTAATGTTTTTTTTTATTATAGCTTACATTGGTTTCATAACCTTCTCAATTAGTCTCACATCACTGGACCAATAACTTATTATTATATACGTACTGTATGTAGTGTAGTTTACATTCATCACATCAGGAACACCACAATGGTTCTTAATCTTTTTATTTTGGTGCGGTCACTTGTCAGAAGAATAAAAAAACATGAATATTGTTTTACATATGCTCACAGCGTGTATTGAAGTTATTTACTTCTTTTTCTAGTTGTTGTCCCTTTCTGATTGTTCTGTATGAACATTAATTGTACAAAGAATTAGACATAGCTTATAGAGATTTGTGCATATGGTTGTAAAACATGTTCTAGTGTTGTTAATAAGGGTTTGAAATTAAGCCTAGTCATAGGGTCCATTTCCCGAGGAACATTATTCCCACTGCTCACTTTTAAGGCAAAGGCTAAATAATAATAACCTACATTGTATTTATATAGTGCTTTACATGGTAGGCTAAATAATAATAATACATTGTATTTATATAGTGCTTTACATGGTAGGCTAAATAATAATAATACATTGTATTTATATAGTGTTTACATGGTAGGCTAGTCAAAGACACTTTACAGTAAAACCAGCACATTTATCACATAAAAACAGAAACATTAAACTATATTAAAAGCAATTAAAACACAGTGTAGCCTACAACTTTATAAAAATGTGGAGTGACTATAGGCTAAGTAGATATTTTTACACCCTCACACATTCAGTCGGTCCGCTATGTTGGGCTTTTTCTCTCCGTTTGATAACAGCCGTATTTCCCTTTTTGCATATTCTTCCCCTCCTCGTTACTTTCCATTAGAAGCTGCTGCTCATTGGGTGAAACATATGGCGCATGCGTCTTCTCCATCTCTGCATCAGTAAATCTGTGATCAATACCGTGGTCTATGTGAGAAAGCCGTGAACGTGCACTTATCCCAGCTATCTACACCTGGCTGGACATAGCTCCACCTGTTCATCCTGGCTCGGCAAACGTGCAACCGATTAAGCCGTGATGAGCGGATCACACTAAGTCAAGCTGCGCTTTTTCACTTATCCTGGATATCTTTACTCTACTTTTGTGCAATAGGCCCCTGGCCACCTGAGTGTTTTGATTGCATTAAAAATAAATGTAAATTAATCTACGTTTAAGGGGCAAAACGAGAAGCAGAGAGTAGATAAATATCAGAGAGAGCACAGGGAGATTAGGATGAGAGAGAAGGGTTAAAGAAAAAAGGGATAAAATGTGAAGATGAAGGGTGAAAGGAAGCAGAGAAAGGACATTAAGACAAAATAGGAAGATGGTAAGGAAAGGGGAAGGGAGCATAAGATCATTATTTCGCTCAAGGCGAAATAAATAGCAGGGAAAGGTGACAAGGAAAGAAAGAGGTGACAGAATTAAACTGAACACAGGGTAAATATCCATATACAGAAGATCAGCACACACTTTTTGGTTTGAAATTTTAAATTGTGTTCTTTTATTGAAATACTGTACACCTCCGCACTATGTGGCTTGTCTACTTCAATAACTAGCAGATTAAATGTGTTCTAAAATGCTCTGCGGGAAATATTAATGATGAAGGAATATAAACAGAAATTAGCAAAGGTATGCCATTTTTAACAGCAACATTGTTTCTATTATTAAATATATCGCTCACATCTAGTGACATTTTCCATTTCCCTTACTTTCTGCAGATTTATGTTGGAGTTATGACGATGACAGGTGATTCCCTTAAACCTGTGAGAGGGAAGTCACTTCCCCTTGATATTCAACCTCAATGGTCATCTGATCAACTGCTGGCTGCTGTAAAGAAGCTGAAAGATTTTAACCAGGATATGGAAGATGGTTCACATGTTTTATTGTACCCTGATGCTCAGGAAGTTAGAAACATCCCAGGAACAGACCCCCCTTTCACAGTGCAGAAATACAAGGAGGAAAATGGAAAGGCCTACCAAATAATAACAATGTACATTTGCACTGTTGTAGACTTTACAAACAGCTTCATGTTCTTCTTATTTTAACATTGTGAGTTGTTGCCAGGAAATCCAAAATTTCATCGTAGCTGTAGCCATCATGGAAATACTTTCTAATCAGATCCTCTTTTGTGGGGCTGTCTGAAGCTCGAGACACTTTACAGATAGAGCAGGTCTAGACCACTCTATAATGTACAAGGACCCAACAGTTCTAGTAGTTTCCTCCAGAGCAAGCAACAGTGCGACAGTGGCAAGGAAAAACTCCTTTGGGAAGAAACCTCGGTCAGACCCAGACCCAGGCTCTTGGTTGGCGGTGTCTGACGACCGGTTGGGATTAGAATGAAGAGTGGCAATAACAGTCCCAAAAAAATAGTAGTTTGTAGTAGTTCATGGCATAGCAGGGCACTGTGCGGCGTTCCAAGGCACAGCAGGACGTGGCTGGATGTAACATGGCATCGCAGAACGTGTAGCGGGACCATGGCGACAGCTGCTACCATGATTTTGGAGCCTCCCTGATCCAAGGAAACATGCTGGGGGGGAAAAGAACATGAGGACTCCGGGGAATGACTCCCCAGAGCTAGGTTAGTAACAAGCATTTCGGCAGAAAAATATTAAACAGCAACATTTTCGACAAGGACAGGCTCCATAACATCATCCGGTCTACAGAGAAGATATTCAGCTGCAGTCTGCCATCTCCTCAAGACTTATCCAGAACCAGGAGTGCAGGAGAATTAGGGCAGGTCCCTCCCACCCTGGACATCTGTTTTAACCCCTTTCCTCTGGTAAAAAGTTGAGGTCTGTCATGACCAAAACCTCATGCTATATGAACTATTTCCTGCCCATGGCAGTGAGACTAACAAACTCTCCTTGCCCTTAATTGGCTCAAAATCTGATTCAGATTTAATATTTAATTCTATGTACCAAGAACTACTACATTATTATAGAAGCTGTTAAAATGTTGAAATAAATCAGTCAAATCTAATCCTGACCTCTTCATATTTTAAACAAAATATGTATGAGCTAAAAGCTGGAAGTCTGAAATATTGACATTGATATGATGAATTAACTAAATCAACTAAATAACAAACATTACATAGCGATCATCACTAAATAAAGAGAAAGATTACATCAGAGGAATGTGAAATGTTTATTGTCTGCTGATCTTATATCTCTCTGTATATGAATGTTTACCCTGTGTTTTGTTTAATTATTTCACCTCTCTTTCTTTCCTTGTCACCTTTCCCTGATCTTTATTTCTTCCTGAGCATATCTAATGCTCCTTCCTCTTGTGCAAAGTTACCTCGCTGATCAATACAGTATTCTATCATATGTAGAGACGATCCAGAGAAGAGGAAACTAACGTTAATGCAATCTAAACACTCAGGTGGCCAGTTAAGTAGTTAGTTATCCTTACCACTGCGGACTAACGTTAGCTATGAAAGATCAGGCACACGATGTTGTCACTAGCAAACTATTGTAGAAGTCAGTGTCAACACAACAGCTAGCTACGTAAACCTGTTGCACTGTTAAAATACTGTAAAAGAGGAGGGGCAAAATGTTAAAATGAATACTAACCTTGTTATCTCGCCGCTATCTTCACTTTTGGTCCCGTTTCCTAACAAACCTCTCATCATCTCACTCGCTCTCGTTCCGTGGGGTCTAAAATCAGCTGTTCCACTTAGCGCTCCCCCTAGAGGCCTGGAGCACTTCCGTTGTGGATTCTTTATGCAGCGCGTTTTGTACTTGCATTTGTTTTTGTGGTTTGTGTGCTTTTCTGTTTGCATCGTTTTTTATTTGCAGCGCGTTTATGTATTTGGTTGTGTTGTGTGTATATGCATCGCGTTTGTGTATTTGGTTGTGTTTTGTGTATATGCATCGCGTTTGTGTATTTGGTTGTGTTTTGTGTATATGCATCGCGTTTGTGTATTTGGTTGTGTTTTGTGTATATGCAGCGCGTTTGCTGAATGCTGCGCATATATGTTGTCAAATTAATGAAGTTGTTTTCTTAATTTGCTTGTGTTTTGCCTATTTGCATGTGTTTTCTGAAGTTGCAGGGCTATGGCCCCTGTCGGCCACCGTAGGTTTCACAAAAATCTCAAAACACTCCACTAAATTGCCCATGGACTAGAATGGGAAATCATCAGTAAATCAATGTGAACAGAGCTCAAAACCACCTCTGTTTGGGGCCACACCGATCCATATCCATAATATAATGTCAAAATTATTAAAAGTTAAACTGGTCACGAAACTTTTGACTTTATTGGGTTAAATTGGCATTCTGATATCAAGCAAGGTTTGTTTCGTTAAATTCTTCTAGAATGTTTCAAAGATGTTGAAGCTAGAGTGTACGGTATCCCACCTAGAGGGGGAAGGACATTACTGGGTCTGGAAATGCAAGACGAAATCCTAACCAATCACACTCCTAATGCCTAAACCTAACCAATCCAACCAGTGAAGGCAAGTACTAGCCTATCAGAGGCAGAGTAGGACAGGACATTCTTTCGCCATCCTAGGAAATGCAAATTTGCCGCACGAGACCATTTGGGATTGGTTTAAAGAAATGCAAACAACCCAGAGCATTTATTTTCCTATCCAATAATGTCTCTGGTGTAGCCAGGCCTTATTCACAGCAGTCTGGCAATGCAAGACTACTCAAGTAGAGATGGGTATCTCTGGGCCCTTAATGATGCTGCTCCTGTTGCCATTGTGTGAGTTACAGCTGGCCAGTAACTTGTTACAACCACAATCACTTGTGGTGCTTTTTTAACTCCAAAAAAGGCATATAACCACAGGTTCACGTTATAATGGACATTTGTTTGCTATAATATAACAGGCATATTAGTGGCTTGCTTTGACCACCGCAGTTATAAGGCATGGATTTAATAAGCAAAAGTAATTTTATTTTCCTGATGTTAACCTTAGTGTTATATGTGAGTATGACAATATCAAATTTGAGTTGCAATGGCAGAATGACGCTTGTTCCTGCGGAATATCCATTTGTGCTTGTTGACTCCAGGGGAATGAAGAAGAGTTTGGTTGTAGCACTGGTGGCACTCAGAAACACACACAGTGAAACACAAGGATTAATTTCCAAAAAATAGCCTGCTGCAGACAACTTGCAGCGGACTTCAGTGGCCTCTAAGTTGCGTGTGGCATCTTTTGCGCATGTGTGTCAGTTCAGTTTCGTTTTATTCACAGTTTATCAATATTGAACGTGTCACATTTACAAATTGCCCCAAATTCACTGCACAGGGTACCCAGCTATACACCCTCTAAAGTGTGATTTATGGTTGTGCAGAAGAGGCTCCACTCAGAGCTTTTGCTGTAGCATACGTAGGTGGCCTGAAATTTATACTCGGCGTTGGTTTGTGCGTCGACATCTTAGCAGGGCCGGGGTGTGTGTGTGTGTGCTGTGGAGTGTGTGGCAGAGCGAATGAGAGAGTGATGGCAATTATCTACGTACGTAGCCACGGCGTAGATTTTACGTAGAAGCATAAATCATGCTTGAGTGTGAAGTAGATCAGATGAAGGGTTCTCAAGATATTCAAATGATAGACAGCCAGACTGACACACTCACACACACAGATAATTCCTTCTTTATAGCTTGATGCCTGTTCTCTCAACGCGTTACTAGCTCCAGAATTGCAGCTACTCCTGCTCTCAGTACGTTTCCCCTCTCAGTTGATTTAAATAGCGCTGCAGCTCAGTGAGCTGACCATGGTGCTGAAAATCAAATCTGTGATCTGATATTACAATCCACTATGAACTTACTGTGATACTGTCTGATCAACTGGTTTACAACACAGGGTGTAGGGAACTGTAGGGTCCCCTGAAGTTCATAGAAGTGTGGCATAGCCTAATTTTCATACAGGATCCTAACTGTAAAAATATTGTCAATTTCTAAAACAAATTGTGGTCTACAATTAATATTTCAGTTTTACTAAATCTGGATCTGTGGATGAAAATAATTTAATAAAGTACATTTGTTTCTAAATTTAGATTAATGTGACACAATTAAATTGTCTTGTCTTATACAGTTAGTGTGGTTTACACTTCCCTTTGGCACATTCTCGTGTATATTATTATTTTTTAAATTATTGTAACCCCTCTCCGCACAGCCTATAACTACATTGTTGTACACTGACATACTGTAAATGTCACCCTATTGGCATACATGTGCATGACTGTGTGGTAAACCTCAGGCTCCAATCAGACTGTTTTTCAGTAGTGTATGTGTGTGTGTGTGTGTGTGTGTGTGTGTGTGTGTGTGTGTGTGGTGTGTGCGTGTGTGTGTGCGTGTGTGCGTGGTGAGAACTGCTGGAAGGATGGGAAAGGAGTAAGGACAGAAGGAAGCAGTGGTGAGAGAGAGAAAGAGGGATGGGAGGAAAAAAGAAAAAGGGGGATGTACGTCATTCTATGTCACACGCTGTGATTGGTGGGAGAGAGGAGGAGGAGGAGGAGGGTGCAAACACTCTTACTGTGAAGGGTTTCCCACAATACCAAAAAATGGTTCTTTAGACTTGCATTCATTTTTTCTTATACATTACTAATATAATTTTAATTGGATCTATAGGCCTACTTCACGTACACTAGGCATACAGCACATTTCTTTTTAATAGTCTCATTAACCGCTACACCCATAGCTGAGGTAAAGAGACCAAAGAGGAGAATAGCAGAGAGTGAGCAAGCAAGCTCCAGACAAAAATAAATACAAAAAAATCAATTGTGATTGAGTGAACATTTAGGGAAGGTCGTATATAGGAAGGTGTTACACCATAAAAGCCAAAAAAATCATAGAAGTTAAAAAAATGGACCAACAGATCCTGTTGCTCTGGACAGAGACCAGTGAAGGATATTAGAAGCACTTTTCCGGTGATGGCTGAGCGTTACTGTGCAGCCTCCAACTGAGCTTGACGACATAGATGTGACGTGAGCAACCTGTCTGAAAGTTGTAAGACTCTTGGTAGCTGTGCAAGAGAAATCTCAATCATTCCCAATCAGCAGAGACGGTAGAGTAGAGTAGGTATATGTTAGGAGATAACATAGGCACAGGCTAATTACTGCTAACTAACATGCTAGTTAACATTAGTAATTAAACCTAAACAGCTGATGTAAGTCCAAACTGTCTGCGAGCTTCCCCTGACAATACCGTGATTTATCGGCTATGCAACGCTAAGTCGTGTGGTGATGGCACAATTGTTAGTCTATTTTTACAAAAAACGTCTGCAACGGAGCCATAACATGAGGTATAAGGTAATGGAGCCTTTTATACACTGTTGTGTTTCTTTAGAAATAAAAATGCACAAACAGAGTCTTTAAACGCTTCAGATGTAAAGTTATTCACTGTCAAAGTGGCGCAAAAATGAATGGCATGTGAATGGTGAGTGCTTTGTAGCATTAAAATGGCGCCATAAGAACTACGCTTAGCCCCTTGGACAAACGGAGGTTTACCATACGTTCACACCGCCACTGACTTGAGCATCTAAAGTTACCGGAAGTCATTCATTTTCAATGGAAGCCGGCTTCTCTCAGCTGCAAGGAGCGCCAAATCCGTTGCGTTTTGGCCGTTTTGAGTGTGTTGAGCGTCAATCAGAAACTTTATGGTAACAAGCTATGACGCGGTTCAGCGGATAACACCAGCCGCCAATCGGAATATAGACGTCCTTCGCGCTGGCTGATCCCGGAGAAACATACGATGTAAACTTTCGTTCCTACCAAAACATTAATTCTGAGGACAAGCTTATAATTGCCGTTGCTAGGTTTTGTTTATGATATAATATAACATTTGTACATAGGGACCAGTTAGCGTTACCTACCAGTTACATCGTCTCTAATGGTCCCTCACAGTCAATCCTGCACGGATCACTAGGTTTAATCCGGCGGCTGCTCGCTCTGCCTGCATGTCGCTACGGCTCAGCGGCTAACAAGCAAGCTAACTGCTAACAGACTTCGCTGCAACCAATTAAAAATACAACTTCTGTCATTATATAGCCTATGTAATTTATAAAAGGTGTCTAGTGTCATTGTATTGGCCATGGCAGCGGTCAAACAGAGAACGCTGCCATGTCAGAGAGGCCAAAGCGTCAAAAAACTTCCCCGTACTTTTTGACAAGCGCCCTTGGCGGGGCGGCCAGAGCTTTTTTGCAGCTCAAATCGGTGGCGGTGTGTACGTACAGATTGGCAGCCAAGGAAGTTAAAGCCCATGTTGCAAGTTAACCACCACTGTTGATTATTGGGTACAAAAATCACTCAAGATATGTATATCATTTTTAAAAATGTCTCCAAATAGTGTTAAAAGTTAGTTTTTGGTCATTTTTGGTGTTCGCGGGTTTATGAAGTGAATTCGGCGATGACGTCATCGTGGGGAGTTAAGTCTGAGCCTGGCACTAGAACTACGGTGACTGACTGGGATGTGGAGGAGGAGGAAAGGCCAGCAGCCGAATAATTACGAACCTACCAGACGTGAGAGGGCAAATGAGGAATTGTCAAGATTGTGGGGAAGTCTTCTTCATTTATCTCCTTCATTTATCTCCTTTATTTTAGCAACGCAGCAGTGCATACAATGACTTTTTACTGTCAGTGAATAGCACCGAGTGAACGTCAACGTTTTCTTTCGATATAGTGACAGGGATCCTGTCGTTAGTTCAGATAAGTACTGGTACACTTATCTAGATATAGTAATAGAAGGCATCCCCGAGTGTTATTTCTAAGTGCTTACCTCTTCCTCCGGTGAAAACGTGTCGCTGTTTGGCCGGTGCTTGTGTGTGTGGCGGCGAAGCTGCGGTGGAGAGCGGGTGCTGTAGGCGAGCCTGCCGCCGGTCGGGGAGCGAGCCGGTCGGGGAGTGAGTCTCCGGTCGGGGAGCGAGCCGGTCGGGCAGCGAGCGAGCGAGTCTCCGGTCGGGGAGCGAGCGCCTCCGGTCGGGGAGCGAGCCCCGCGATCAGCTGATCTGAAGATGTCTAAATCAGTTTGTGACATTTCAGGCAGGATCATGGTCCTCCCCAACCAGCACGCACCAGTATTGTAATTGTTTATATGTCAAACATCACGGCAGGTTGATTGTGGGCCACAACGCGGTCGTGTTAGCTTACCGAAACTCTACTGCCGAAGTTGCTGGCTGGCTACGCGACGTTAGCTATATCCGCTAGCATCTGTACAGGCTAACTATAGCCAGTTAGCTTTGTGTGTAACGTAACAACCGCCCCCCCATCTCGTAGGAGCGAAGCTTACTATTTTGTTCAATACAATTATGGTACAACAGGTGCACTAATGCCACATGTATGATGTTGACAACATGGACGCATATATAGGCAACACCAAAGGCAGTCGTAATATTTACCTAGCAGGCTAGGCTAACGCTGTTGTGCTAACGTCCGGCGGCGTAGCGTTAGCTAGCAGTCTAAACTTGTGAAAAGCCGAACAACACCCCCGTCTAAGCTGTGTTTCACTTTCCCTCCAATATTATTATAAATATAATAAAGTCACATGGACTTGATCGAGACCATAGACTGTTAATATTAAAAGACTAGAAGCCACATTAGGCCAGACCAGTGGTAAATACAACGCAGGCTGCTCTGTTATCTCCCCAGCGTGACGTCATGCAATGCATTGTGGGGGGAAAATGAAACACTGTAAAATTGTGCCCATTTTTCTATATATATTCAGTTTTGCGATATCCAACACCATCAAAAACAATGGATAACAGTTCAAATATTTACTACCAACAAGCAAATTGCACAAATTCGTTGTAAAATTTAACCTGCAACATGGACTTTAAGGAGAGAAGAGAGAGGAAGTGATTCATTGCGGTTGTTGCTATTTTAGGGCTTCTGTTTGGCTAACGTGGTCTTTAGCTTCTTGTTACACTGCCACCCACAGGCTTGGCATGCTCTTGACAGCATAGATTATATACACATACATGTAACTGAACACTTTTCTGAAAACTGACAGCTGTGCACAATGTTATTTTTGAAACCCTTAAAACCCCATTATGTTGATATATCCTAATGTTCCCCTTAAAAACCTGTGCAAATAAGCAGGCTATCTTATTGGCTATAGGCCTAATATAGGCTAATATAGGCTTATTGACCTAGATTTTAACAATCGTTTTAAGGTGGGAAATAAAAAATCCGTTTAACATGGTCCTAAATCCCACAATGCATCTTTGAGGAACCCTTATTTCCTCTGTGTGCTATAGGATGGCGTGAGCGCGCATCTTAACAGTGAGTGGAGCCCCCCATTCTGAAATGAGGGCTGCGCGCTCCCGCCGCAAGAGAAGTGAACGCGCTCGAGAGGCTGCGGTCCCATTGACGGTTCCGTCTCCCTGACAGCAGCATCAGCATCAGTATCAGCGGCGGCGCTGGAAAACAAGAAGTCGCCGCCTCGCCCCGCAGCCACACAGCCACACAGCCGGCCCAACGGACCGAGCGGAGACCTGAGCCGCCTCCAGGGGACCCCCCCCTCTCTGCCTGGCTTGAAGGAAGGAACCGAGATCCCGCTCCCGTGTGCCATCATCCCGCACGACCGCCGGAGACATGGGCTCCCCGTAAAGCGGAGGTGGTGGAGGGGAGAGGCGGGCGGGCGGGCGGTGGGCGGGGGGTGGGGGGAGAAGACAGCGGAGCAGCAAGAGGGAGAAAGAGAGGCTGAAAACGGCCACCGGGAACCGAAGCGCTACCACCACCGCTTCTACTACTACCACAGCTAGCACCGCCGCCGCCGCCCTGGGTGCCCCCCGCCACCGCCATGGGAACTCCGCATCAGTCTCTCCAACCGCCGCTTTGTCCGTGGGCCATGTCGTGATCCGTGGGCTCCGCCAGCGGGTTTTCTATCCGTGATCCCGACCGAGGCGAGGAGGAGGAGGAGGAAGACGAGGAGGAGTAGGAGGGAGGGAGGGTAGGGACGGTGGTGGTGCTGGGGAAGATGTTCGCCTCGGTGGGCCCTCGGGGCGGCCCGCGCCCACCCGTAGCCCCGGCTATCCCGGAGCCGGACCTGAGCCATCTAACGGAAGATGAGAGGAAGATCATTATGGCTGTGCTGGCTCGGCAGCGGGAGGAGGAGGCGAAGGAGGAGGCCATGTTAAAGTAAGAGAGAGAGAATGAGAGAGAGAGAGAGAGAGAGAGAGAGAGAGAGATGTGTGTGTGTGTGTGTGTGTGTGTGTGTGTGTGTGTGTGTGTGTGTGTGTGTGTGTGTGTGTGTGTGTGTGTGTGTGTGTGTGTGTGTGGCTTATGTGTGTGTCTGTGTGAGAGAGAGTGTGGGAGACTGGGCCTGGGCTATTTCCTATATGTCCATCCACCTCTGTTCTCTCGGATGAAATGTGTCAACATAACTCCACTGTATCTGACCATGCATGTGTGTGTGTGTGTGTGTGTGTGAGAGAGAGAGAGAGAGAGAGTGAGAGATTGGGCCTGGGCTATTTCCTTTAAGTCCATCCACCTCTGTTCTCTCAATATGTATACAGTATGTGTGTGTGTGTGTGTGTGGGTGTGTTTGTGTATGTGTATGTGTGTGTGTGTGTGTGTGTGTGTGTGTGTGTGTGCGTGTACATCCTGCAGGTTCTCTCCACACAGAACTCACTCACTCTCTCACTACAGGCCCATGCAGGCTACAGCTGTGTGAAAGAAAAAAACATTCAAGGGCCAGTGTAGCGCATGCAGGGTTCACCTCCAGTTTGCAGATTCTCACTGCTCCTCTCCTGTAAGAGGCTTAATGAGTGTGGTGGTGGGTCAGGTGTAACTTTGCTCAAGAGGGAGGAAGAAGAACAGGAATGGTGGGAGGGTGAAGGGGTGTGTCACCATGCCCCGTCATAAGCAGCAGCAGCAGCATCACACACTCCATTCAGATGAAAATTAATAATAATTGCTTTCTCATCTTCACTTTGTTCCCTTATATCATCATTATCAATAACCCCAATGCATTGGACAAGTGGCGAGTATTTGGACTTATAGATGCAGCAGAAATTTGCTAAAAAAAGCTCAATGAAGCCTGGCATTGAGACTAGTAAAAGCAAAAAACCCTCCCTGTTGGCTTTTATCTGTGCAGCATCCATCTCAACAGCTGCTGTTCTCAGCTCTGGGGTGCGGTTGAGCCTTTCCCAGCCGTATGCACTGTATGTAGGCCAGTGCTCTTGCAACAGACATCGCACAGGCTGTTATAGAACCAGTAGGCCTATAGCAGGGGGAGGAAAAGGTGCCTGTGTAATGCCATTTTGAACCAGGAGTGACTTATATTCACTGTGTTCATAAACCTCCTCCTGCTCCTCCTCCTCCTCTATACATGCATGGAGAATTGTCTACTCCAGATATATTTGTCACTGTGCAGAAATGAACCCACATCCATCCATCACCCCTTTTACTCCAGGATCAGAAAGGCATCAAAATGATGCCTTTCTCAGGTTTTCTGCATGGTCTGCATGGAGCTGCATGCATAGATGGGCAGATAGAAAGATAGGCCGACCCACCTAAGCGAAGCGCTCCTCAAGCTTTACGTCCCTGTTCTATTTTAAGCCCTCCTTGCGGACTGATAGCCCAGCACTGGAACGGAAGATCGATTCATTGCATCTAAAGAAGGAAACGTCCAATATATAGCTCCGGCTCTAAGTGGCTATGCATCATTTTCAGTAATGTATTAGAAGCCGTGGATTCACTCATATCATACTCTAGCTGTTGTCAGCACAGACATGTCTTAACCTATATTGGCTTCAGCAGTGTTTCCTCTCATCACTGTTTGGATAGAGATTGCCATGGCAAACAGGGTGTATGCGTGCATGTGTGTGTGTGTCTTTACAATCTGCACTGAAAAGCTGCACTGGTTGACTAATACATGCATGGTGAGTGTTCTAGCAGTAGGGTAGTGTGGGTTGTAATGCAGAGAGGCCGAGAATACACTCTCACACTCTTGTGTGAATTTTGAGATATACTCACCATCAGTCCGCTTGCTTTGAAACCGTATAGGATCACAGCATATGTATGCATACAGTACCTCCCTGTTGGTATATAGCCACAGCAACAATGAGGACATTGTGGGTAAACAATAATCTCCTGTCAATAATTATCATGAGGTAAACTGGTATATGATGAGAATAAATTTCATCTACAGAAAGAAAGTTGGATAAACTGTAAGTGATATTATTGCCTCTGCTATATCTATTCTTCATAGAGAAAATACACTATTTATTACACTAAAATACTCAAATTTCAACATTTGATTAATTAGAAAACTATTCAAGTTATGTAACGGGTAAATGATCACTGCATAATGACAAAGGGTGTTAGTCTGTGGAATAATAAATAAAAAATGTACAATTCATTCAAACTAAAAAGACTGTTCAGAAACTAAATATTGAATGGCTGTGAGATGGACCAGTGTTTTGGTTGTTTGGTTATTTCTTGTTTGTCGAGTGTTTTAATGTTTTTTTTGGTTTATCTGTTTGGATTATTTTGTTCTTATTGTTGTCCAAAAGGGTTGATGTGTTCAAGCCGACTGAGTTGAACAAGGACACGGATGCCAAATGAATATCTACTGTATTATCTATGAACGCATTGTAAAAAAGAAGAGGGGGTAGGACCAGAAAAGTTCTCAACTACTTCCTGTCCCTTTTGAACATGAATAATATTATTTAAATGGCTTATTTGTTACTAATATGTTGTAGAGGAACCTGTTTGTTTTTCTGTTTTTAATGCATATACATTTGTGTTTGTATATTTTATATTTATGTTCAATACATTGACTAAATAAAAATAAAAATAAATCCAATCCTCTTTAGAGGCCTAAATGCCAGTCACCTAAATGGAGAGTACAGGAGCACAGTGCAGTAAAGATTCTGCATACAGCAATTTAACTAAGCATTGACGACCAATGAGTAGCATTCTCTTACTCTATTATAAACATAGGGATTCAACATGCATTTCATTGATACAATCAAGCACAATTGTTCAAACTTGACAGCTTAGCTTAGGTAGGATGGCCCACCCTACTGCACTGGACTGGTGAAACCAGAAACTTGCATTGCAATCACTCAATGTCAATATTAGCCATACTCTCTGTGTAGAAATTGATCACTTATTTTCATTACACAGAGAGCTTGTTGATGTCAGTGCCCTCACTGTGTTGATCTTGCCTCAGCCTTAAATGAATGTACAGGACTACATCCATTGTGAAAGGTGGTGTTTGAGCGTTTATTGCTTGAATCTGTTTTTCCTTGACTACAGTAGAGCAAGATAGCTGACCTGCAATGGATAATTTGGATGCAAAAATTGCAATGTTGTTATCTGAGCTAACTAAAAATTGTGGACTCTGTATCAGTGTATGTGTGTGTATGTGTTGCAAAAAAGTGACTAGCAGCAAATCTAGTGACTTTCTGTAGAAAGGAGACGTCAGTACCGTCCATCGAGTGAGAGCTGTTTTTCTCCTATATCAGTCACCTATATCTGTCACTTACTAGTCTATTTCCACAACGTTCCAATTCTGCCGCTTTCTTTGTGTTGGCGTTCTGAGGACTATGGTTAAAAGCTACTCAGATCTCTGCAGGGTAAAACAAGACAGTTAGCTAGACTATCTGTCCAATCTGAATACACGACTAAAACAACTTTTTACCGTACAGTACAAATTCCACCAAAACAAGTTCCTTTACGTGACTCTGTCCAGCACTTAGCGCGGCCCAAGACGATTGCGATTGGTTTAAAGAAATGGCGATAAACCAGAGCACGTTCTTCTCCCATCCCGGAATGTGTTGTGGACTAGCCAGACCCTCCTCCGCAGCGCTGTGGAGGAAGGTCTGGCAGTGCAAGACTACTTTTGACTGAGCAGAGCGAGCCGATGGGCGCGTCATGTAGTTGGGCCATCGCTTTGCCTGGCAGTTCTGCCACCATCGCTGTATGTGAGTGGTATGTGGATAGGTAGAAAGGTGCTATTTAAAGCCCATGTTGCAAGTTAACCACCACTGTTGATTATTGGGTACAAAAATCACTCAAGATATGTATATCATTTTTAAAAATGTCTCCAAATAGTGTTAAAAGTTAGTTTTTGGTCATTTTTGGTGTTCGCGGGTTTATGAAGTGAATTCGGTGATTACGTCATAGTGGGAAGTTAAGTCTCAGCCTAGCACTAGAACTACGGTGACTGACTGGGTTATGGAAGAGGAGGAAAGGCCAGCAGCCGAAATTACGAACCTACCAGACGTGAGAGGGCAAATGAGGAATTGTCAAGAATGTGGGGAAGTCTCCTTCATTTATCTCCTTTATTTGTCTCCTTTATTTTAGTAACGCAGCAGTGCATACAATGACTTTACTTTTTACTGTCAGTGAATAGCACCGAGTGAACGTCAACGTATTCTTTCGATCTAGTGACAGGGATCCTGTCGTTAGTTCAGATAAGTACTGCTACACTTATCTAGATATAGTAATAGAAGGCATCCCCGAGTGTTATTTGTAAGTGTTTACCTCTTCCTCCGGTGAAAACGTGTCGCTGTTTGGCCGGTGCTTGTGTGTGTGGCGGCGAAGCTGCGATGGAGTGCGGGTGCTGTAGGCGAGCGAGCCGGTCGGGAAGCGAGCCCCTCCGGTCGGGAAGCGAGCGTGCCTCCGGTCGGGGAGCGAGCGTGCCTCCGGTCGGGGAGCGAGCCTCCGGTCGGGAAGCGAGCCTCTCCGGTCGGGAAGCGAGCGTGCCTCCGGTCGGGAAGCGAGCCGGTCGGGGAGTGATCCGCCGGTCGGGGAGCGAGCCTCCGGTCGGGGAGCGAGCCCCGCGATCAGCTGATCTGAAGATGCCTAAATCCGTTTGTGACATTTCAGGCAGGATCATGGTCCTCCCCAACCAGCACGCACCAGTATTGTAATTGTTTATATTTCAAACATCACTGCAGGTTGATTGTGGGCGACAACGCGATCGTGTTAGCTTACCGAAACTCTACTGCCGAAGTTGCTGGCTGGCTATGCGACGTTAGCTATATCCGCTAGCATCCGTACAGGCTAACTATAGCCAGTTAGCTTTGTGTGTAACGTAACAACCCCCCATCTCGTAGGAGCGAAGCTTACTATTTTGTTCAATACAATTATGTGCAACAGGTGCACTAATGCCACATGTATGATGTTGACAACATGGACGCATATATAGGCAACACCAAAGGCAGTCGTAATATTTACCTAGCAGGCTAGGCTAACGCTGTTGTGCTAACGTCCGGCGGCGTAGCGTTAGCTAGCAGTCTAAACTTGTGAAAAGCCGAACAACACCCCCGTCTAAGCTGTGTTTCACTTTCCCTCCAATATTATTATAAATATAATAAAGTCACATGGACTTGATCGAGACCATAGACTGTTAATATTAAAAGACTAGAAGCCACATTAGGCCAGACCAGTGGTAAATACAATGCAGGCTGCTGTGTTATCTCCCTAATGTGACGTCATGCAATGCATTGTGGGGGGAAAATGAAACACTGTAAAATTGTGCCTAATTTTGGTATTATATTCAGTTTTGCGATATCCAACACCATCAAAAACAATGGATAACAGTTCAAATATTTACTACCAACAAGCAAATTGCACAAATTCGTTGTAAAATTAAACCAGCAACATGGACTTTAAATGCAGTGAGTTAGGAAAAATAATGAAATACAGAACCAAGCAATGACGTGAATGGAAACCAATGAATGCCTGAAATGTTACAACAAATACAGAAATAAAAAGAATTGTGCATGCATTTAAAAATGTCAGCAAAAATGTAGAGTATTGACCCATTCACAATGTTTGTTTGCAAGAACCTCAGAGTACAAAACTTGATGTGGACGAGGGACGAGGAACAAATGGAATATACTTTCATCTCATTATTTTAAAATGCATGTTTGATGCTTTTATATCTCAACACTTTCACTAACATTAGCTTGGAAACCTAATGTACCTGTTGGGCCAAAGACTAAAAGAAAATGACACCACCCACACTAGCATTCAGTCCAACCAGCGGTGAGATGTCATGGTTCGTAACAATAGATTTGGTTTGTCAAAGACGCTATCAAAGCAACACAGGACAGGAAATAAGTCCAGCAGAAACATCTAATAGGTCGGACCACCATGTTCACTAGGGCTGAACGATTAATCATTATTACAGTAATTACAAAGACTACATACTTCAAGTTGCATGGGTGACATCTTGCTGAAGCTACGCTGTCTGTGTCTCATGGACGCAATCACAATCTTTAATACTTTCATATTTCAACACTTTGATTATTGTTAGCTTGGAGACCTAATTTACCTGTTGGGCCACAGACTAAAAGAAAATGACACCACCCATACTAGCTGTCAGTCCGACCGGCGGTGAGATGTTGCTGTTTGTAACAATAGATTTGGTTTATCAAAGACGCAATCAAAGCAACACAGGACAGGAAATAAGTCCAGCAGAAACATCAAATAGGTCGGACCACCATGTTCACTAGGGCTGAACGATTAATCATTTTCAAATTAAAATTACGATTTGAAAGAATGTGATTGTCTAATTGTAAACACCGCGATTAATCGCATGTGAATCTGTAGCTGAATGTTTGGTGTAACATTTGGTTTACCATTTTCTATTCCTATTTTTATTATTATATTTACTGTTTTTTCCCCAATAAAAATGCTGGAATAATGTTAAATATCACAGGTTGTTTACAGAAATGTCCTATGTTCAGTGGAATTTTTCTTACTTTATAGATGATTGTAGAAGGTGTAACATGTAGATACTGCCATTGAACTGAGGCATTTCAGAAATTTTGGTGATATCTTTTATGGAATTTTTTTAAATAATTATGATATATGTCCTGTGTTTGACTGTTCAATGTCCCATGCTTATTTAAAGAAAAACACTCATATCTACAAGTATGTGCTCATCCTTGCCTAAGAATATAGAGCGGTTTTGATGGTGTTTCATGTTATAATGCTCAATGACACGTTTTCCCGTTGCACAGTGAATATTAAACTTTAGCCATACTTAAAAAAAGACGTGAATCGAATCGTAATCGCAATATCTGGCAGAAAATTGCAATTCGATTTTCCCCTTAAATCAGCCCTAATGATTACCTATCTTTAGGCTAAATGTTACAGTGATGGCTGAAAATGACAACATAATCCCCATATGCATACGTACATACATACATACATACGTACATATGTACATAGATACACACATATCATTTTTTTTGTGTTGGCGCAGCATCATGGTGATTTGATCCATACAAAAAAACTAAAACTTCCAAACACACTGGTATGGTCATTTAATCATTAATATGTCCATACTGTAAGTAATGCAGTATCCTTTACCAGTGTAATCCCAGGATGTCACCATTACCTCAATCATTACTGATTTTAAACAGTCAGCACAGCAAATGATGGTTAGAATCCATTAGGAACAAAGAAATATCACCATCCCTAATGTGCATAGAGTGTCTCTTAATGGGAGTTGTACCCACAGTATTGAGGAAACACATACATGTCAGTTGTAGACAGTGTGGGTGTTGGGGGGGATTCCTCTTTCTCGAGTTTCCTCTGTGATCTGACTGAGCAGAGTCAGTTTGTAATTGGAGCTTTTGCCTCTTTTTGGTTTGGTTATTTTGGTTGAGAGACTACAATGTCATTGTTGAGCTTCTATGCTAGGTTTTTTTTCAACCTGAACCATATTTTCCTATGTTTTGTGTGTGATAGACTAATAGAAAGACCACACTATGAAACTAGTCTAGTATCAAGCGTGAACGCTGTAACCTAAGGTGACCAGATTTCTCAGACAAAATCCGGGGACATTTTCAGCTCAGAGGCGTAAATACTTCCAAAACAGGTCATGTTTTTAATTTTTGTAAAACTTAAAACGGGGACACTAGACCTAGAGCCGAGTATCGGATACGATATAAACTATTGAGGAAAGATTTTCCTTTGACATTGATGCAGTATGAAACGAGATCGCTGCATTCGGCAGCAGAGATACAAGCAACAATGGAAGTTAATAAGATAATTGTCCAGCTTGTATTTACGTTCATAAAGTGCTCGTTTTGCCGCTGACAGTTCAGATTAATATTCTAAGTGTCTGATAACATTATGGAAAGGATTTCTAAGGAGGTCGACCTTTCTGTTAAAGATTAAGATCATTTTTTAAAACATAAAAGTCCGCGAAATTGTGTTCGCTAAACCCACCAGACTCCATGTAAATAATCTGTGATTTTAGCATCGTAAAATATCGGCCAGAGTTTTCTTTCTTTCATTCCAATGTTAGGTCTGTCAGTCACAGTGAAAACCGGGGACATTTCCGGGGACAGATCCAGCCGGACAGGTCACCAAAATCGGGGACTGTCCCCGGAAACCGGGGACGTCTGGTCACCCTGCTGTAACCGGCAGCTGTAGACTGGGCTGCAATGTACCCTTATGGGGCAAATGTGCATCGGCAATTCTTTCCACTAAAAGTGCTTTATTTTGCCACTGAAAGACTCAGATTAATATTCTAATTCACACTATGGAAAGGCTCCCTACAGAGACAGGACTTTTAAAAACCTATTTAAGACATTTTTGTTTAACCAGAAACAGCTCGAGGTTGCTAGCGCTAAACCCACCAGACTCCATAAGAAAAACTTTTGTGTGCATAGACATATTTTTACATTTAAATCTGTAAACCATGTGTTTATTTACGGGGGTTGCAATGAATGGAAAAGGGGAAAGACAATCCAAAATGGCTTTTCATAGTTTTATTTTGCTTCTGTCGACTTTGAATCAAGTGTGTCTTCAATGCTAAAATTACTCTTTATCAAAATGTCTGGTGGGTTTAGCGAACACTATTTCGCAGATGTTTTTATGTTTAAAAAAGGATCTTACTCTTTAACAGAAAGGTAGACTGTCATACTGTTTTGCAGATAAATATCCCAAAAAATCTACAGAACACTAACTGAATTCTGGTAGCAAGCCGTTGTTAATAACTGTAAAGGGAGTTATAAATAAATAAACTCAATATAGAAACCAGAAGAGAGTAAACAGTGGAGTTTTATGTTAACAGCGTTTTCCTAACCCCGTGTGTTTCAGAGAAGAGCAGCCTATCCAAGCAAGAACAGTGAACCTGGTTGGGCAGAAGAAACCGCAGCAGCAAAATGACGTCCGGTGAGTGGCCACAGTTGTTTTCCAACCACCAGCTCTATATCACCTAGTCGATACGGAATGTAAGACGAGTTCAAAATGGGTGCTGATATTTGCTTTTGTGTCACTTTTAACGTCATTTCACCCCAGTGGCCCAAAACAACCTCCAATCAAGAGCTGGCTTTCTGTTCTTATGCCTAATATTCACGTTTTGTTGTAAAATCTCTTTAACACCTTGGTCAACAGAAACAAAAAATGAACTTATTTTCTGGTGACCATCTTTTGCAAGGGTAACTCAAGCAATTATTTTGGAATTTGTATGCTCAAACTGCCAAGATGGACAAGTGCAAGTCACATGTTTGTGACTAGTAATGTTCTCCCCTTTTATTTATGTGTCGCTTAACTTATTCAAAAATGTCATTATGATGGCTTTAACTGACCCCACACACAGTGACACAAGGTACACATCTTGCTTTTGGAAACATTGGAACAAATGTTTGTGTTTTAAATCACTTTGATCTTATGAACTTAAATTTCTATAACTTTTTTGTCTTGTCTGTGCTGTTGTGTTTTACATATTTGTATCCTGATATGGACCTGTGTGTCTGAAAAAAAGTTTTTGAAACTTTTTGAAAAAGACTTTAGAATTTTTTTGGACACTTTAAGTTGAATGGCATTGCACAGGCACCTCATTTAGACTTTTTGATTTATTGGGATTGGAAATATGCCTCAGTTGGTGTCACTGAAAACACATTTACGCAAGCCACACCCTTTTTTACCCTTGGAGTAATACCCTGTTAAACACTCCCAATGCCCAGCTGCTGTCGTTATTCAGACAACAACTGTACAGCTTCCACTGTAAAGATGGACATGGCAGGGTGATGAATTCAGTCCAGATACTGTTGTCCTGTTGAGACTAGCTAATGTTGTCGGCCTCCTCTGAAGAATTGCTGGCTTAGGCTGGATTCAGAGGCTCTGGGTGTCACACAGTTTGCTCGGCTCTCCTGCCAAGCTGCTGGCAGGAGGAATGACTTCCATCATGTCTGTGTGTGTGTGTGACATGCTTCAGTTTAACTTCTTCTCAAATGTATCTGGAATTTCACATGAGCTTTGGAAAACAGTTGAACAAAGCATGGCCGCTGTGATCTATGATTAGATTGAACAACATAGTAAATAAGTAGCCTAACCAGTTCTAATTTCCCATAGTAAAGCCAGAAAAAAAACTATGGCAGGAGAGCTAACCACACGCTAGCCGGCCAGGAATATGCAATCACTCACAATCTGCTAGCTAGCTAGCTTAGAGAGCTCAATTGGCTTCCTGGACAATATAGCTTATTCAGGAGAAGAAGCTGTTTGTACTGTGGACTCTTGTCTCTTAACTGTCTAAATACCGCCTTCTTTTGTGAAATAGTTTGTTATCTGGGAGAGCAGGGTTTTATACAAAATCTATGCTAATAATAAACTCTGTTTTAAACTTTAGCTCACTTTTCCCTCAAAGGTCAGAATGGTCAAGACAGCTCGCAATTGGTTCATGGCAAACGTTCACTAAAGTTGACCTCGTCATTAAAGATTTGTGCCCAAAGTTTAGCTATTTTATATGCTGCGTGCCCAGGGCTTTATTCTTCATTTACACTGTTATTATCACTCCATAGACGAGCAACAGCATGACAGTACTCAAGCTAGCTAAATGTAAAAGTAAAAGTAGTAAAAGTATCCACCTGTACAGTAAATTCTTTTTTTCCAACTTTGCACAACACAATCATGAGTTAACACAGGATTGTTAAAAAGACATTCTTTAGTAGAGAAGTCAAGTTCTGAGCAGCAAACATCACAAATGTGAACTTGTGGTGGTTTGTACCAATTGTGACAACAGAACAATCTGAATCTGATAGAACTTAAATCTTGTCACACTGCCATCACCTTTATAGAACTCATCAACACAATGTCCAGCTAACACAAAAATCACTTCAGGTAGACAAATAGCCATTGATTTAAATCACAGAAATATGTGAAACTGGCAAACTTGTTCATTTCTGTTGTCATTAGCCATAACTGCGACGTTTAAAGATAAATAGGTTAACACGGAGGTCCAACCTTTCTGTTTCTGCTGTGGAATAAAAAATGGTAAACCAAATGTTACACCAAACATTCAGCTACATATTCACATGCGATTAATCACGGTCTTTACAATTAGATAATCACATTCTTTGAAATCATAATTTTGATTTGAAAATGATTAATCGTTCGGCCCTAGTGAACATGGTGGTCCGACCTATTTGATGTTTCTGCTGGACTTATTTCCTGTCTTGTGTTGCTTTGATTGCGTCTTTGATAAACCAAATCTATTGTTACGAACAGCAACATCTCACCGCCGGTCGGACTGACAGCTAGTGTGGGTGGTGTCATTTTCTTTTAGTCTGTGGCCCAACAGGTAAATTAGGTCTCCAAGCTAACAATAATCAAAGTGTTGAAATATGAAAGTATTAAAGATTGTGATTGCGTCCATGAAACACAGACAGCGTAGCTTCAGCAAGATGTCACCCATGCAACTTGAAGTATGTAGTCTTTGCAATTACGTATTTTCAGTCTTATACTTCAACAGTTCTATGACAAACTGAGAATTTCTCGACTTTCAAAATTATCTTTTGAATTTGCGAACATCATATGTGTAAGTTATGACTCAATTCAAACAGGATGAAAAAAGTTTTGGTCTCACTCCGTTCACTACCTTACGTATTTCTTCTGAAATAAGGTCCAATGGGTACACCAGATAGGAAAGGACATTGCCTCTCTATACAGAATCAGGGGTACTATAACATGCTGTTTGACATTCCAAACAGAAACAAAGTTGAAATAGATCAGCATAACATATCAGCTATAGCTGTATCATAAAGTTTAGGTCATTATGACTGACATTGAAGTTATTATTTAAAGTAAACTTTCAAATGCAAATTAGCATTGGGAAATAAACCATGAACTTCGGTGGTCCTCTAAACTTAAACTAACTTAAAATAGCGGAACGCTTCTCTGCCTTAGCATGCTTGGCAACTAACATCACACTGAGAATGCAGGTGCTTTCACTGAATATTTTGCCTAACATCTCGTCTCCAATTAGTGGGGATTAGATGCTTGATGGGTTGGTCAGGAGCGATTCTTTATAATGGCTCAGCACAGTGATAGTTTTTCCTTCAACACTGTGTGTGTGTGTGTAAAGTCTGGTTGTTTGATCAGTGGTTGTTAATATGGACTTGAATTGACTGTGGTTTTCACTCTTTGATGTTATATGAGCATCTCCGTCCCCGCTGTCTTATTTGAACGTCAAAATGCGAGTTTCCATGCATTTTCCTTTGCAGTGACCTCTGCAGACAGTAATGCCTTTTTTTCTGCCTCACAACAATCAAAGGATAAATCTTGTTTATGTTCTCTCTGTGTGCACTCTATGTGTGTTGGAGTGTATGCATGTTGTTGGATTAGAGAGTGGGGTGGGATTACAGAGTAAGTCAGCTGGAGCACATCTGCTTCTCTAAGGAATCCCACAATATGGGCCCAGTTTATAACATTATGCAGCCTTTGCCTTTCTGGTCAGTATTCCCCACATTATTATTATTATTATTTGTGTTTCAAGTGTGAGTTGGTTACTGTCATTAAAATAAAGAACAAAGATTATGTGGCAAATGTGGCTAGTGTGGTAATTGTGAAGTTTTGACTTGTTTTTGGTGAGACATGGTCCTCTACTGAGCAAATAAGGTTAGCATTGTTAGCTAGGAATGAGCAACTTGTTACCCAATCCACATTTCTTTATATCAGTATAATCTCACAATGAAGGACATTATCACCATTATCATTACTGTACTCATTTTAGTGAGTGAAAAGGGAAACCCTGGATGGCAGACATAAACTGTTCATTGTGTATTTCTTAAGGCATAATGTTTATTCACAGAATTATTGTAACGTCTGTAGGAAATAAAGTGGGCAGGGAAACCTGGCTGCTAATGGTCAGTTCCTGCCAAACGTTTGTCAGGTTGATAGGCTCAGTAGAGACAGAGTAGACTTTTGGTTAGCTGTGGATTGAGCTGCTGGCAATCTGAAAGCCCTGTAAGAGAAAATGGCTTGTTCAGAACTTGACCACTGTGTACTTTTCAGTTGATTTCTTGGGGGATTTCAATAAGTCCAAGAGTTGTAGACGTTTTTTAATCTGTAGGGGAACATGTAATCCTTCAGCTGTCATTAACATTATAATAGCACTAGTTTACAATGTGTGTTATCAATGACCTTGTGTTACTGAATGCTTTTTAAAAGAGCATTTTTCTAATGCAATACAACTGTTTATTAGTAATTCGATTCAGTATATATATATATAGATATATATATATATTCGCTTGTATGTTCTTTTGAAGGTCCACCATTGACAATTGTTGTGTTAATTAGAAGGTAAAAGATGTGGGCTCCAACAGGACTTCATAATGCATTCATGTGCGCCTTGTTAAACTAATGGTGTATTTAATTGCACATCGTAAACTCTGAGAAAGTCAAACAGTTGTTGCCTGTTTATTGTGGCATTGTTGTCACTGTTGAAAAATAATATGTTTAAATCGGAAATGTAATCAAATCCTTACCTTAAAACTGAAAGTCAAATTAAATCCTTGATTTTGAGAACACTCCTTGTATTAATGTGTGTATTGTATAGGTGGCTTTTATTCTGTAAAGGCAATATGGATGCAAGTGTTTCCCACAGGTTTACTTGGTGGTAGTTGGAGGCACAGGATGTAACAGTGCGGCGCGTGATGTCTGGCTTCAGTAAAAACTAGTCAAAACAAGGATTATGAACTATTTACTGAAAACAATGACTAGGCTACATAACATTAACAGATGCTTTCAAAATAAATAACTATTTACATATTAAACATATCAAACTAAAAGATACATAAATGATACAGGTACAGATGAAGTGTAGCTGTGATGTACTTTGTCAATTAAATCTGATTGGTAAGATAGACAAAGGCTATCTAAAGTAAAAAAAAAGTTTCTTTGATGTCTATATCAAACTTTTTTTTAAAGATTATTTTTTGGGCATTTTAGGCCTTTAATGACAGGACAGCTGAAGAAGTGAAAGGGAGAACAACATGCTGCAAAGGTCCACAGGTCGGAGTCGAACCATGGTCCCGCTGAGGAGTAAACCTCAATATATGGATGGCCACTCTACCAACTGAGCTATCTGGGCGCCCGTAACACCCAGGCTCTGATAAATGACGTTCGGGAGCTTTCACAGCGGTGTGGCCGCAGCATTTCTACGGTTTAATACAGTTAATCCCACAGCAAGACCACCAGCAGCATGCTACTAGCCTGAAGTGAAGCGTTGACGCTGTCATGCATGCTGAGTGCGACTTCATACGGGGGAGGGGCTGGAGGCTGCTCGTCTGTGTGCGCTGTCAAAAATACATTGTTCATTGGGATTGTATCTACCTGGGCGGGTCTCAATCCACCTGGGCGGTGCGCCCAAGTAGAAGCTATGCATGGGAAACACAGGATGTACTGCAGTACAAATGTGTTTACATTTCACATCACTAGTGTGATTGGCCAGGTGTCCCTTGAAAGCAGGGTACCATGGCGATGGCCCAGCAGCCCCGTAGTAACCTCAGTGATCCCTGGGATTTGCGAGAAGTGACTTCCTCACTTCCTTCAGGGATTGGGTGTTATTCTGGTCTTCTTATCCTGAATGAAAAGGGACTTGACACACACTCATTTACTCATTTCTGTATGCTTGAGAGAGTTCCATCTTTAATGGGCAGGACACATTTCATTCTCTTTGTTTACAACCACATATTTTGCATAGTCTGTAAGAATGAATGGGATTTGTATGACTTGATGGTATGAACCAAATATTTTTCAATCACACAGCGTAGAGTATATACATGCAGAGCGTTTACACATTGATGATGTTTATGTTCAATGTGGGTCTTATTTTTGAAAAAAAAAAAGTTAATTGGTAAAATTTGGGAACACAGCGATATTGTGTTGAAGTCTGACGGAGCACGAACAGTCAAACGACCATTCAGATTTTAAACAAAAACCGAGGACAAACTTCGCCAAACTTATTTGGGAGAGAAAAAAAATAAGATGAACACTAACATTAATACCCAAACTGACTGTTGTAAACATCCATTAGAGTTTAAGGGTTCAGTATGCTTGAAATGAAGTAGTTATTCTGATGTGTTGTCAAACCACTTCTTAAGGCAGAAGTGTTTATACTTGTTTATGCCATGATTGTCGGATCATCTGTTTTGGAAAGAAAATTGAAAAAACAATTGTCAAGCTCAGTTCCAGTTCTGCTGTTGGAAAAAGGTACACACACTGTTAGTCTTGTTTGGTCTGACACAGACGCAGAGGGAGACTGTGGGTATTCTCTGAGTCCGATGCAATTTCAGATGTCGCCAATATCTGGCACACACTTTGAGTTTACCAGTTTGCGCAGGATGTTGTTGGGGATGCATTCAGTCTGGCATCCTCTTGGTATATGTTGCCTCGCTGACCTTTTCAACAGGTCTGTAAATATGTTATGGTTACTGGGGTGTGATGAAATGCTGGAGATGGAGTCTTCGATCTCCTGTCTCTCGGATGCTTTTATATAGACCTCAGTGGTCCCCTAATACTGTATTTGAAACCTCTTTTGTATAGACCTTAGTGGCCCCCTAATACCGTATCTGAAGTCTCTTTTATATAGACCTTAGTGGTCCCCTAATACTACATCTGAAACCTCTTTTATATAGACCTTAGTGGCCCCCTAATACCGTATCTGAAGTCTCTTTTATATAGACCTTAGTGGCCCCCTAATACCGTATCTGAAGTCTCTTTTATATAGACCTTAGTGGCCCCCTAATACTGTATCTGAAGTCTCTTTTATATAGGCCTTAGTGGTCCCCTAATACTGTATCTGAGGTCTCTTTTATATAGACCTTAGTGGCCCCCTAATACTGTATCTGAAGTCTCTTTTATATAGACCTTAGTGGTCCCCTAATACTGTATCTGAAGTCTCTTTTATATAGACCTTAGTGGCCCCCTAATACCGTATCTGAAGTCTCTTTTATATAGACCTTAGTGGTCCCCTAATACTGTATCTGAAGTCTCTTTTATATAGACCTTAGTGGTCCCCTAATACTGTATCTGAAGTCTCTTTTATATAGACCTTAGTGGTCCCCTAATACTGTATCTGAAGTCTCTTTTATATAGACCTTAGTGGTCCCCTAATACTGTATCTGAAGTCTCTTTTATATAGACCTTAGTGGTCCCCTAATACTGTATCTGAAGTCTCTTTACCAAAATTCAGCCTTGGTGCAGAATCAGCTTTTGAGGAGGCTGGTGGTGTGGCCTTGACCAACTGCCACTTTGCTTGTTTGAAAGCCATGATGTCTCTCTCTCATGGGGGGGCCAAATTCTTTGGGCGGGCAAAGCAGAGAAAGGGGAGGTATGGTTTTGTGATCGTTTGGAGACAAAATTGAAATCCCGAATAATATTCGCTTCATTGCACAGCCCTACCACTCGTAAAACAAGCACTGCTTTTCAAAAAAACTCTTAGGAAAGAAAAGTGGCATAGTTTTTACAGTACATGTCACAAATGAAAATACACCCTTAATAATAAAAGAAAAATTGCGGTTAAACAAAGAAACCGCAATTATTCAAAAAATGCAATTAGAATTATATAATACATGTTACAGGCCTACCAATATATTACATTGGATGTTTTGACATTTTTTTAAAATGTGGGGGGTGGCATTTCCCTCAGACCGAGCTTTGTATACTGTATGTGTGGGTTCATGTGTGATTGTTTGTGTTATCGGTGTGTGTGTGTTTGTGTGTGTGTGTGTGTGTGTGTGTGTGTGTGTGTGTGTGTGTGTGTATATATGCTATGTGTGTGTCTCTGTGAGTATACATGCTGTGTATATGTGTGTGTTTGTGCTGCCTGGCTGTGTATGGCGTTGCCAGGCCATATGGAGCGCTGTCTGGGGAGCACACTACCCACTTAGCTCTGCTGTTGGCTCTGGTGCTCTCTCCATCTGTCCCTCCTCTCTCTCTATCTTTCTCTATCTTTCCCTATCTCTCTTATCCCGCCCTCTGTCCCACCTTCTCTCTCTTTCTCTTCCTCTGTTTTTCTTCTCATCTTTATCCTTTGTTCTATCTATCATTTATTTTTATTTTTATCAGAGCTTGGTCGATTATTTCCTTTTCTCTAAGTCTCTCTCCTCCGGTATTTTGCTTTATGTCATCTTACTGATCATTCAGACCCAAAAAAGCCATCCTGCGATTTTCCGCAGGGTGGTGCGCGGGGGGAGTGTCAATAAAACGGCCCATTTATGTGACTTTTTGTTGTGTTCCTAACCCCCCCCCCCCCCCCCAACAAAGCACAAGTACTTAATATTTCACAGTTACTGTTTTTTCGTCATAGAGTGTATAGACATTTCTGAGCGCACTTGAAGGCAGCTTTATTTCACAGGAGTGAGAGAGAGAGAAAAAACAAGCAAGACTTGCAGCTGTCTGAATGTGGCCTTTAACATAATCCAAAAATAGTCTTCCTGAGATATTTATCCAATTACAAGTGTGTGTGTGTGTGTGTGTGTGTGTGTATGTGTGTGTGTGTGTTTGTTAGGGCTGTAACAATACACCAAACGATGAGCGCTAACAACTTTACCAGACAAAACAGGGATAAGTCACCAAAAGGACTAATACTAATAGTAATTTAAAGACATGATAGCATTGGATCTGGACAGGAAGGATAACTCTGGGAGTCATACTGTCGCAATTCTGCTTTCTCACTCCGCAACACAGGTTCATGGATCTGAGTGTCGCAATTTCGGTTTTATTTTTTTAATATCGTTACAGCCCTCGTGTTTGTATGTTAGTGTGTGCACTCAAGTAATAAGGGGTAGTGTGTGACAGAGCTAAGTGGCTTCTCAAGCACTCTTACTCTCCCACTTTCTTGCTATTTTGTGGTAAATGCTATCGTCCCGCAGCTATTGTGCTCTTGGATATGCACTCAGGCGAGAATGGCCATGAGGTTTAGAGCTTGACCAACACTACAGAGCTGGTGAACGCCCTCCTGTTGGCCCCAGAGTGTTGCTGGTCAATTTATTCAAAGGCCGTGTTGGGATCCCGGAGCCAAACATCAATGAAATGGCTGGTTGGGGGGTCTGTTGTTGTCATCTAATTGACAAAAAGTGGTAACACAGTACTGGGATCCGTTTCAGAAGGGAGGTTTAGTGAAAACTCTGAGTTTGTTAACCCTGAGATGAGGGAAACTCTGGGTTTTCTGTTTCAGAAAGGGACGTTAATCAAACCTGAGAGAGAGGGGGAACTCCAACCCGTTTCAGAAAGAGAGGTGACTTAACCTCAGAGTCAGTTACTATGGTAACTGAGCTTGTGAACCTTAGCAAACTGCAGTTTTCTTCATAGTTGATGCGGAGCATATAAGTAAAGCCACTGTAAAGCAAAGCACCGTCAGAAGAATGTGACTCGCTCTGAAACATGTTTTAAATGTTTGTGTAGAGTTCCCTGGACACAAACCAGTAAGACACATTAAAAAGAAAAAAATTATTGCAAATCACAATTCTGTTAATGACGGTGCTGCAACCTCAGAATGGGATTACCAACCTTTTTCGCCTGCAGGATTACACCTAAATGTAATGATAGGTGTAGTCTACTACCATTATAGTTTTCACCAGTAATGTTATAAGTTGCCTGTGATTAAATATGAAATCAATACACTATATTAGAGCTTATGAATTGACTCGAGCAGCAAATTTCTCCCACACCAATTCTCGCTATTTTACAGCAGGCGCTGTGTTTTTTTGTAAAAGTAAACACAAACTCACTGTATGTGCGCACGAGTATTTCCGCAGTCCAGTTTTTTTTTTTGTGGTTGTTACCATGGTGAATTGTAGTGTCATGGGTCCATTCATGCTGCCTTTTTATCGTGGAAATGTAGTGCCGCTTTTCCAGGATGCTGCATGCCGTCTCGCTGACGGGACAGAACCTTGCTTCAATGCAGCGGAATAACTCCTGAAAATAATATCCATCTCACAAATGTGTCTGTTGTCATCTCAACCTTTAAATCCAGCAACAGGAAAAAATACTCCCGGCTTTTTTTTACTGTGCTTAAATATTTAGTAAAAAAACAAACACAACTAAATGTTAGGTTAAAATGTGTTGTAACTCACACTACTGTGATTGTAACGGGTATAATATTACAGAAATCTTGTTGTTGTATTACTGGGTTACAGCAAAAAGGAATACATTACTGTTATTGCGTTACTTTTGTGATGCATTGCTCCCAACACTGTCCAGGAATGCTGTGTGGTCTAGCTGGACCCTCCTCTGCAGGGCTGTGAAGGAAGGTCTGGCAATGTGAGACTACTTAGACACAAAATATGTAAAAATATGGTCAAGTTTAAAAAAACAAACAGTTACCCTTTAAGCTCATTATATTTCTGGCATCATTATTGATATTATACTTTATTTGACACAGTGTTTACAGGGATTTATGAGGCATCATGCATGCAGTAGCACATGGTGTTCTCATTAACATTTACCTGAAGTGCATTGGGATCAATTATAAGGGGATTATAAGCACTGAGCATGTGGTAAACTATGAGCTGCTGAGCCTCATACTGTACGGCAAACAAATAAAACTCAAGGAGAAGCACTATTTTCTGCCTTGAGATCTGATATTAACTATAAACATATTAAAGCAGACATTTTATGCTTTTTTGTATTTTCTGTCACTATCTACAATGTTATAATGTCAGACTTTCATGTTAAATGTGGCCAAAAAAACCCCCAAAAAACAAAAATGAAGTAGACGTATTTTAGAGAAGTCCCTGTGAGCTAAAACGTTCAGTTTTCCAACTGTTCTCAACGCTCCGGTTTCAACAGTTTTTCTACTCTTGGCTAAGTGTTATGCAACTCTAAGCCGGCCTGCAATTATTGGTCTTCTGTTCCAAGTAGGCAGGACTAGAGTGTTTTTTACTACGCTACTGCAGTGGTATTAACATTGTTGCATTTAGCTTTATTTTTTCTAACAGCAGTATAATGTTATCTTATCGGCCAGTGTTGTTAAATTCTCCCCAATTCCAGGTCACATTACTCATAAACATTCCCGGTTATGTAGTATTTGGTTAAAAAGCCTTTATCTGCTGCCTGTAGAAAGTGCTGCTTCGTTCCATTACACTCTAACATTAGCCTAGTGCTAAATATTATGTAGCTGCATGCTAATGCGAGATGTAATCTTGGCGGCTAATGCTTGTCATTTCTCCCCAATTTCGGGGTCAAATTACTGCTGGGACATGTCCGGTTGTGTAGTATTTGCAAGGCAGTTTCCCTTGGCAACCAGATTGAGTCAATTGGCTGTTCAATAATGTGTTTTTTTAATATAAAACTTACTTAACACTGGAAAATCTTATTTCAAAAGAAGTCAATATTTTATTTGGTTGTCACCTTAAAGTCTAAAAATTACATTTGTGCGCAACGCAACATTTCAGCTGTTGTGCAACTGTTTTCCACACACACTCGTTTGCCGTAAAAAGATACAGATAATGCAATTTTATGTTTTATGTTAAAGGCGCATGTTAAAATTCGGTGCTAATATGGCACCGCTGCCCGGTATCTGCGGACGGCATAACAATGCGGATTTCGGTGCCTCATTATGGTGCCACCAAAATGTCTGCAATGCTCTGTGATGCTCCGAAACAGAAACACTGCTGCATGTCACGCTAGTTAACACTGTCATTCCCCAATGTAAGTGGAGGGCAGATTTGAGTCGCGCATACTCAGATGTAACGGTTTACAGCATAATGTGACATACCCGATGACAGTCGAGTCAGATTGGCTCTGGTTGAGTACAGATGTGAGCTGCGCAGAAGTTGGAAATCATTTCAAAAACATTTTAGTTATCTATTATTGTTTGATTGCTAACGTTAGCTCAAAACGCCATTCACGTGACAGCCTTTGTTGTGTTTGATTGCTAGCTTGTAGCTAAGCTAGCAAACATTTCAAAAACGTTTTAGTTATCTATGGCTGTTTGATTGATAACGTTATCATTTCAAAAACATTTTAGCTATCTATGATTGTTTGACTGCTAATGTTAGCTCAAAACACCATTCAACTGACAGCCTTTGTTGTGTTTGATGTAGCTTGTAGCCAACAGTGAACAAACTTGGTTAAGTAGGTCCATTTTTACTGCATTGACATTACAGAAGTCTCTCGTTAGCATCTTGTATGCTAGTTGTCGCAAAGTGACGCATGCGCAACTCAAATCTGCACTCGACTCACATGAGGGAGTGACCAACACTAATAACACTTTATACTTGGCAGCAGGAAGCGTTAGCCTACCATTAGCTACAGTAGTAGCTAACTGGATTAAACACGGCTAAACAGTGTAAAAGTGTGACTGTATTTCACTGTAGAGAATTTCAATACTGGGACGTACAACATCCCCTTAAAAAACCTGTATGAATACAGGCTATTATACTGTGTTAATATGAAGGAATTTTCTGTAATGATTTTTCACAGGTATGTTTCTGTAATTTGATTTGAACAGAAATGTCGGTTAAGAGGTACAGAGGATGTACAGTAAATCTACTGAATATTCCGTAAACTTACTTTATATCAAAAGGTACTGGTAATTTTCAGGCAGGATATTATTTTGTTTCTATAGACTTTTGTCTTACAGTGTGGTTGTTATTTGCAAATGTATGTAAATGGCAATGTACAAACTATCATAAACACTTGAATATGACACAGTCTATAACACACTGGACAAGGCCTAAAAAATTGTTGTAGTTGTTGACTGTTTTATACAAAAGGTGCCTATTGAAGCGTATGCTCCATTCCTCAGTGGGCTTTGTTTCCTGACTGGATGTATTGCTTAAATGAACATCAGCAAAGCTGTGTTTTTTAATCATATGACCTGTCATTTTGTATCTCATTTTTAACACCAGTTCTTTCAGCATAAAACCTTTGATTAAAATGCTCATTCTTAGCCTTGATTCAAACTAAAATGTCATTTTTGTCACCTAATCGTTGATTAAATGTAACTGTTGCTTTTCTTTGGCTGAGACGAGACTAAAATGCCGAGAGTTTTAGTCAACTAAAAATAAAAAAAGTTTGATGTTGATTAAATATGACCAGTGGCGCAGCCAGCAACACATTCTCACTCTCCCACCAAATAAAATACAGACGTTTGGCGTTCAAGCTAAAAGTCTCCTTTAGTGTCGGGACTATTGATTTCACTTTTTGACACTCTGGGTCGGGACATACTGACTGACATGCGGTACAAGAACAGACAGTTAGGCTTAGGAAAAGATAGTGGGTAGGGTTATAAAATGTACTTTTCCGTGACACACCAGCAGTCTTGAGTAAGAGTACAAATATTTTCCCAGAAAATTACTTTTGTAGAAGTCAAAGTCACCTTTTAGAATAGTACTTGAGTAAAAGTCTTAAAGTACCTGCTGTTTTCTGTACTTAAGTTTCAAAAGTAATTTTATGATATTAAATGTACTTAATTATTAGAAGTATGAAAAAAACTTTTGTGATGAACTTTATGGCCAAAGGTGTGTAACGTTATCTTCTCTCCACTGTTGTTGGGGTGGTCCTTGTCTGTTACCATGGCAGCAGAGCCTTCACCAGGTGCTTCCATGACACTAACAGTCGTTATGATTCTTCCTCTTCTTCTTTTGTTTTGACCTATGGTCTCTTTTGGCGCTTGGCAAAAAAAATTGTCATTCTAGGAGCAATGATTCACCAAACCTGCTTTTTTCCAAACAACAACAAATTTGTTCATATTTTATTTTGTAGTAATGAGTAACTAAGATACCTACGGGAAAATTAGTAGTAAAAGTATGCATTTTATTTAAGAAATGTGGAGTAAAAGTAAAAGTTTCTGGAAATATGAATAACAAAGTAAAGTACAAATACGTAAAAATTCTACTTAAGTGCAGTAACTAAGTATTTCTACTTTGTTACATTACAACACTGCACCCGGAACAAGAATGGGACATGAACCCCGGTCTCCACCCCAACCTGCATCCTTTTACAGATTTACGGTCTTTCATACTAGCTCAGTCTCTACCTGTTCCATACCGACACTAAAGCACATGTGTTAAACTCAAGGCCCGTGAGCCAAATCCGGCCCCTTGCAGATTTTGATCCGGCCCGCAATTTAGGTTTACAATATATTTCACCTAGTTTTTGACACTTTTGCCAATGCTTTTGGTGCTTTTTTTTAATGTTGTTTTTGTTGGTTTTTCAACTTTTTTTCTAGGATGGCTAAGGAACGTTTTTGCTGATTCATTTATTTTGACCAAACAGTAAGGGAGAAGACTTTATAAGACATGCAATAATACAGTCAGAGATATTTGACTTTTTCAAAATGAAAGCATGCCAATACACTCTAAATGTCTGGCCCTTGATGTGATTCTTATTTCTTTTTCTTATTTTCAATGTGGCGCTTAGTGAAACTGAGTTTAACACTACTAAAGGGTGATTTTTGTCTGTCTCTGACGCTGAGAGACACTGACCAAGCGTTAGTATTTTACGAGTTGTGAAAGAGAACAGGTTTGTAAATGTAATCGAAAAGCAGAAGCGAATAATAGAGAGAGAGAGAGAGAGAGAAGAGAGAGAGAGTGATATAAGAAAAGGATGGGTTGATAGAAGGAGGGATGGAGGGAGTAGGGGAGGTAAGAGTACATCCGAGCGGCCCAGCATGGCGAGTTCTCTGACGGAAGTGAGGGAGGGGAGGGGAGGGGGGAGGAAACAACTGAGCTTGGCACCGACGGAGAGGGCGAGAGATTCTCCGTGTCCCTGCTGCCATATGGTGAGCAGCCAGGCCGCAGCACAATGTATGTACTGACACAGACACAGGAAAAGGCTAATCATATTGCAGTAAAAAATCCTATCAATCCTATTTTTCATGAAAAGATAATAGCTTTTTATTTTAAGCAGAAGAAACATTTGAACAAGAATAATCAATAGATGTTGCATGTTTAAATACTTTAATGTAATAAATATGTATTAAAAGTGGGGATGTCCTGATCCCGATCACAGTATTGGATTGGAGACGATTTTGACACTTTTTTAACTGATCTTCACTAAGTTAAGTTTTATTAAAAATTGACAATTAGGCCCAAGAGGCATCTCTGAATTTAGTTTTCGTTGTCTAGAGTGGAACTTCAGACATTAATTTTTTGGTTGGGGGTTTGCCGGGATCCTGGGAACTGTGTTGATGTTGAGATAAAAGACTAATTTGCTGCACTAAGGTAAATGTATTAAGCTTAAAGGGTAGCTACTGCTTTACTTCATCCTGGACCCTATTTCACTATGTTTTTGTATGTACGTGACCGAAAGGAACAACAATCTTTGAAATTGGTCCAGTATTAAGCATGAACGCTGTAACCGGCCTGCAATGTAACCTTATGGGGCAAATGTGCCAGTTTGGTCCACTAAACGTGCTTTATGTTGCCACTGACAGGCTCAGATTAATATTTGGTGTGTTTGACAACATTATGGAACGGATCCCTACAGAGATAGACCTTTAAAACCTCTTTGAGACCTTTCTGTTTAACTAGAAACAGCTCTTGGGTTGCTAGCTCTAAACCCACCAGACTCCATTACATTTTTAATTAATTAATTGACGCCAAAATTATTGTTTATTTACATGGAGTCTTGTGGCTTTAGCAAACCCAATTTTGCAAATGTTTTTATGTTTATAAAAGGATCTTACTCTTTAAAAGTCCCATGGCATGGGAATTTCACTTTATGAGTTTTGGCCCCCAGTGGCTAGAAATGGTGATAGGTGTAAACCGAGCCCTGGGTATCCTGTTCTGCATTTTACAAAATGGAATTTTATGAGGTCATAAGGAGCAAGGTTACCTCCCCTGCTTTGCTCGCCCAGAGAATTTGGCCCACCCAACCCATGAGAGAGAGACATCATGGCTTTAACAGAAAGATTGACCTCTTTAGAAATCCTTTTCATAATGTTGCCAGTCACTTACAATATTAATCTGAGCCTGTCAGTGGCAAAATGAGCACTTTGTGAAGTTTAACTTGTTTAACTTACATTGTAGACTACAGCGATCTCGCTAAATACTGGACCAATGTTAAAGATGGCTGTTCCCATCAGTCACTTAGACACAAATACATTGGAAAATATTACTAATAAGACATATTTTTGTTACTTTGTTTTCTGTTGTTTTTGTATGCAAAAAATGGTGTGCAGCTCTATTATCTGAGCAACTTTAAGTATCGGATTAGGATTTGGTATCGGGAAAAATCGGATTGGATCTGATCGGTGGATCAGAAAAATTGATAAGCAATATATAGATCAAGCAACTAACAACACCAAGAATAAAATACGACCCGTGCTAAATCTTGCCGCCACAGCCAAGTTTAGGTTAGCTTCAGAATTTTTCCAAACCATGCCACATTAGAGAGATTTGGTTGCTGTCCACACTGGCAGTGAAGTGATGTTTTCTTGTTGTGACTTCACTGTAAAAGACAGGACAAGTCCATAGTCCTCATTTCATGCAAAAATGCATTCAAAAGATTCTTTTGGAGACACGCAACCCAACATCCAACACATTCTCACTCACAGCTCATAAAATACGGACGCTTGGTCTGGTGCCTTTATACTTTTGTTAATAACCTAGGCTTTGTAAATTCTAGTTCAATGGCAAAATCTAAAATGTGTCTTGAAAATCATTTCTCCATAACATAAAAGTCTCTATGAAATACTGATCATTCAATTGTTAATACCAAACAGTCATTTTGACTTCATCCAGTATGACTAAAGGTGTAAATAATGTTGTGCAAGTGTCATGAAATTATAGTTTACGGTATCATGACGGTACATGTAAAATAAATACAAAATGGATTTTAAGTTCAGTTAAACCATTTTTCTCAAAAATAGTGCCTTAAGTAATAAGTCTTTTTATACAAATTTCACATCAGTGTGATGCAACCTAACACAATGTACATGGCCACTTTCATAATCCCCAGATTTCTATCAACCTATAAAGGTGATAAACTCTTTTCTGCAAATAATAAGGTGTTAAAGGGAGTGTAGGTGGATCTCCTTTGCATGCAAACAAATTCCTCTTCACACACACACACACACACACACACACACACACAGTTACAGTACTGCAAACTGGAAGCCGATTTCTAATTCTGGCATGCATTTTACCTACCATTCAATTTCACAAATAGCATGAGAGGATGGAAACTTTTTAATACTCGTCTATTATGGGACACAGAATGAGTTCCAATCAATCTTGTAGATGACTCCTCTACAATAAGTGTGTGTGTGGGGACTAGATTAAAGACAGCAGTGAAAGTTGTGGGGAGAAAAAGAGATGCTGAGAGCGAGGCCGTTTGAGAATGAGCTGGAGAGAATCAAACTTTTGAAGGTCTTTACTCAAACATCTCACAACAGAACTCAGTAACAAGGGACCAAAGTTACTTTAAAAATAAGTGTTGGAGAGCAAATGAGAATGAGACGGAGTGCCTAATTTCTAAATGGCCGCGAGGTGATTTTCTCCGACACTGACTCATTGTTATTTGATTCATGTCTGCCTGCTTTTTGAATATCGATCCAGGAACTGGAGGAGTGACTCATATGCGGCCATATAGAGGCCTGAGTCACTACAGGGAAAGAGTGGAAGCTGGCTCCCAACCCCATCCTGATGCCACCCTGCTTTATAAAAGCAGGGCCGGGGAAGGCTGAGCCAACGTTTGGCTTAAGTAGCAGTAATGACGCTCAAGGACTGAAGGACTCAGCTATTTTAACTGGCTTGTTTTTTGGACACATCTACTGTATGTCAAGCATGGGGTCTTCAACTCTTTGGATTTGTTTAACTGAAACTTTAAGCTTTGATTAAAGGTTTCAGGCTCGGAGAGAGCGGTCCAAAACCAATTGTGGAATTTAAAAGGAAGCGTTGCCTGCAGAAATAACTGGTCAGTCATTAGAGGTGATAATGAATGGAGACACAATGAGGATTTTTGCTTCAAACCTAAGAATATCTTCATTATCATTGGTTAGAGAGGAGCATCCCTGTTAATTAATGACATGTTTAGGATAAGCCTAGTGTTATTTTGAAGTTTTATTACTTTAAACAAATGTCATGAAAAACCAGAAACAAGAATATCTAAAAAGAGCTCACAAATATATAGTTTTCTGGAAACTTTAGTGTTTAATACTTTCAGCCATGGGTTAATACACACACTTTAGTGTGGTACTGGCTCTCAGGGGCCCCAAAGATGATACTTTGATGGATTAGTCATTTGATAATAAACATAAGCACAATTAAAACTCATTTTTACCTATAAAAGGGTTTTCCCTTCCATTATGAGGCTTAAACCGAATGACTGTCAAATCATCAAAACTAAGCATGAAAACTAACTAAATGACTTTCCTCAGATCTAATGATTGTAGTTGGGCCCCTTGGATAGGGTTGGGTACCAAAACCTGGTTCCACTAAGGAACCGGTTCCTACGCGACCGGTAGGTAGGAGTCTACTGTTACCTAGCTACCGTACATGTAGGCTACTTTTAAAATGTCATATTTTCCCACTGGGCTCTGGTTCCCATACCAACTCAACATTTAGTTTGTTGTTACTTGTTAATAGTGTTAAATTATTGTAGTTGTGTGTTAGGTGACTAAGGTTTACTTATTATACAGTATATTTAAGTCCTTTAAAACATTACTATATTGTTAAATTTAAATAATTTTCAATAAAAAAAAAAAACTCTATAAAAGTTCCTTTCTTACTTTATTTTTCAGTTTTTCAAGAATCGGTTTAGGAGTCGGAATCCTTTTAAAAGTACTCCTTCAGCATCGGAATTGTAAAAATCCAAAGGACAGCCAACCCTACCCTTGGACGTCTTTAGGTTTCTCTTCAAGCTTTTTGAGTGTTATTTATTTATTATCTGTTCTAGCTTTTCCAACGTTTTTTAAATAAATATGGTAATAGTACTGGTCCAAAATGATGTGAAATTGCATATTTCTTTGATTGAAAACATTACATTTTCTTGAGGGCGGTAATAACCCTAAAGCCCCCCGCCAAATACGTGCACCTAAGTCTTCCACAAACCTAGGTAAAACACTGCTATCTATGGTCTTTATTTTTTTTTCAGTGGATTTTGCACAGGTGCATAACAATGAATTTGTGATTTAGCAAAATATGACAAGCTAACCGATACTGCAAACTAGGGGCAGATAGTAGTGTATGCCAGCATAGGGGCAGTGTGGAACCAACCCTAACCCTAACCCTAACCCTAACCCTAACCCTAACCCTGGCCGGCGGAATTAGCAAACTAGCTAACTATTCAACAAGCTATGAAATAAGCTAGGTAACGTTATAATTGCTAACATGGTGGACTCATGTTGACATATTTTCTTCGCTGTGACTAATGTATTAATGACTCAGCATCATCTGTTTTAGAGACAAGGATCACTTCATCCAATGTTCAAAGTGAATAATATAGCCTGGTCAGCCTGCTTACTGGAGGTCCACAACTCTGTCTCACAGAGTCCCAGCATACTTCTGTGTGTATATGACCCAAAGGGGGAAACAGTGGGATAATGTGTGATAATCACAAAATACAATTCAGTGTGTGTCATGTTTAAATGTCACCAGTGCAATGGTCTTCTATATGTATGTGATTTTAATAGTTTTAACTGAGCTTTATGGCACAGAGGAATATGATTTCTCAAGATCTGACTACACTGACAATACTTTTTAGATTGTTGGTTTTGGTCTTTTTGTGGCATTTGTAAACAAGGATAAGCATAATGCCAGCCTTAACCTTCAAGGAGCCGAATTTGCGTGTGTTTATGTGTGTGTTTGTGTGTTTGCAGTTTGTTACAGTCACGAATGAGTGGGTAGGGGGAGGCTCACGGATTGATTAAAGGGTTAACTTCTTGTGTGTGTGTTAGAGTGCGGATCGGGCCGGATTTTTCTGTCCGAGCCCGGCCCGCGTCCGACAGAGCAGTAACCGAACCCGACCCGAGCCCGACAGGCATTAAGATATTTCTGTCCGAGCCCGACCCGAGCCCGACACAGTTAAAATCGCATTTGATTCTCATTAATGACACATGTACGTTTGTTTGTGTGGAAAGCCGCTTTTATTAAGCAATTGTAGGAAGGCATTGGGAAATGTCAACAGATGAGCGCATCAATGCACAGCTGACTTTCCTTCGCTTTCAATAGTTTTAAAATCTTCCATCGTTGCGCTGCCACATGGAGCTTAATACGCACGTCTTTCGTTGTCACAGCACACAGGAAGACGGATGTTAGGGTAATATTTGACATTTATTTTAAGCTGTTTTAAATTCAAAATGTTCAATGCCTTATCGCGCTGATGTGACCGAGCCCGACCCGAACCCGAGCATCCTTTCTAAAAATCTGTCCGAACCCGGCCCGACCCGTTGGGTACCGTCGGGTCCCGTCGGGCTCGGGTCGGGTATCCATCCTCTAGTGTGTGTGCTGTCACTGTGATGAAGTCCCGTGATGTTTGACCCATCCACCACCCAACCGATCTCCTTATGCAGATTTTCGACTCGCTGGCGTTGTTGCTCTTCATACTACGTCATCTTACAGCGCCGTGGTTAAGCGGCTGCTAAGCCCGGTGTGTTCTACGCGCTGGAGGCCTTCTTCGTCCCTATCTGACGCTGGGGGCCACTGAGCAAGCGTCCGTATTTCACGTGTCGAGAATGAGAACAGGTTGTCCTTTCTTACCCTTTCCTTCATCCATCGTCTTTGGTCTTCCTGTTTCCCCAAACATTCTTACTACTGGCCGTGTGGCTAAAGCCTGATATTATATATTCTTCTTCTGTGTCATAGAGCTTTATTATTTTCCAAATACTATTTAAAACACCAATGAGCCACACTGCACTGGGTTCCTTTATTACCATGAAAACACACACACACACACACACACACACACACACACACACACTGTATTTTGTTCTTGATTCAATGCTGCTGCCGGAAATACTCACTGGAGCACCAAATGTGTATTAATCCGCAGCAGAAAATAGCCCCCAGCAAATACACTATTTCCTCCTGCTTGCTACAAACTACAGTGCCCTGCTGTTTTAGGAATAACTGAGTCTTTAAAAAAAAATACTATACACTTGTGACCCATTTTTAAAGATTCACGTCTTGGGTAGGAACCAATGGGCTTAAGGCCCGTGGTAATGGCCTTTTAATTTGTTAACTATATATATATATATATATAATGTCAGCCTCGTAGAAGCCGTTTTCAGTATCTCAAACCATAAAACCACATCACTTAACAAAAAAACAACAACTGAGAAAGTAATCTCACTCCACTGACACTTTTGTTCTCTCTCTCTAAGAAACAAGGTTTCTTAGCTTTGTTTGCTGCGTGTCATCCCCCATCTCTCTCCCCCTTTCCTACTTCTACTGTAATAAAAGGAAAAAAGACAATAACATTTAAAGACTCCACTGTGTGATAAAAGGCTTGTTAAGATGGATATTTTGCGGTTGAGATGTAATTTATTTTGCATATTCACAATAACATACTGGGCCCTATTTTAACGATCTAAGTGCACGGCGTGAAGCGCATGGCGCTGGTGCGTTTAGGGAGAATTCGATCGGTGTGTTTTGGGCGTAACATGCAATCAACCAATCCGAGTGTCATCTCCCATTCCCTTTAAAAGCCAGGGGTGTTTGTACCACATTGCTATTATGATGGCGGATTTGCACCGTCATATTTTTATTTGTAATCTTTTGCATGTTTGTGTGCAAAACTTGTCTGCGTGTCACTGTGTGTGTAACATGCATAGTGTGTGCGTGCTGTGTTTAACCCTTGTGTTGTCCTCCCGGGTCAAAAAAGAGACTTTTTTACTAACACCACCTTACTACCACTAGTTTTACTACTTTTTTTTACTACCATTAGTTTTACTACTTTTTGGAATTCATGGTCAATAACCCTCATTTATATAGAATTATACCCAATATTTGAGTTAAAAAAGCAGAAATTATGAATTATTTTGACTAATAGTTAAGATCAGGGGATGTACAGATGAGTTTAGTCAGGAATGAAAGTGATCAATTGTATTTGCATAGAGTGTTGTAAGGAATCCAATCCATATTTTGTGGTAATTTGGTTAAAAGGAAACCCATATTTTTCAGCTATGTAAACATTTTTAAAGGGGTCAAATTTGACCCAAGGAGGGATAAACTAATTGGCTGTTAAAATAACAATGAAATGCTGCACTGTTGACTTACTGACTAGACCAGGTTTTAGTTGATCAATGGCACGATCACTGCTCTCTGCGTCAAGATAGCAATATGCCAAGAATGTCCCTGAACACACCTCCCTGTAAGACCAGCACGCCCATGGGCGCAGATATGGGAGCAGGTGCATTTGGTATTTAAACGACGTGGGCGCTGGACGGGTAATTAACAACTAAGTCGGTCTTAAACCGACAAAACATCAGGCTTTGCGCTGCGCCGGGTGCAAGATAGGGCCCATTGTCTGTCTTGGCAATTTCATGTCATTGTTTAAAGCACTTTTTCTCTGATAAGTACACAGATCATTGTACATGATAAAAATGACCACTTGTTTTTTTTAAATAACATCATAATAAGTTATTCACTTGGAAATGTTTCCACTTCCATTAGAAAAACTATGATCTTTATGTCTCAGTTACAGGCTAAACACGGGAACCTTTTTGCAGTGTGTATCTTTTTTTTATAATCCAATTTAATTTACATTCTCATGGACAACACTTAGTTATGTGTGGAGTCATATCTAAGCACACACAAACACACACACACACACACACACACACACACACACACAAACACAGTTTCATTTTTTTGTTCATCAGTGAAGGTATTGAACGTTAAGATGGAAAGTGGAGTGTGTTTTGAGCTTGTGTGTGTGTTTTCATAGTAAAGTGAGGCTTTTATGCTCACTTTGCTTTAACCTTGTGTCTCACTACATTTGAATATGGATATTTACCTGCAGTTCCTTAATGAGCTCGCTCTCGGTTTCTCCGTCACACTGTACATTTCTCTCTGATCTCTCCCTGTCTTCCTCTCTCCTTCCACCTCCCTTGGCTCTGTCCTCCTCCCTCTCTCCTTCTTATAATGATCTGCCAACTCCTTCCATACATTTCCCGACACTGTTATTTGATGTGATAGAGATTCCTCCCCCACCTGCAAGAGAGAATTTGATGGCTTGTTGTGGTTGACTGATTTGTCGAGACGTACTTGATGTATTTCCTGCTTCTGTTCTCAGTGTTTGTTTCTACAGTATGTCCTACTTTGACACATTCATTGCAAAACACACACACACACACACACACACACACACACACACACACACATACACACACACACACACACACACACACACACACACACACATACACACACGGGGGAACACACCACATTTATTTCATGTCAGATTGTCCGTTTCCACCCTCGTTTCTGTTCACTGAGGAGAACATAGACACCAAATGATATGTATACAGTAGATTGTTGCCTCTGGTACTCAGTTTATAATGATAGGCTAACAGTTACAATGTGTTTAGGAAATCATTTGACATAATATACTTGAGTGTCAGTAGCCTATAAGTTACCATGAAATATCTATTCATCTCTATTGGTATTTTCACAACGACACTACGAAACAGCAAAGACTAGAAGTGATAGGTCAATGAAAGATTAGCCAATAGGTAAGATATGATAAGATACATACACCTTTATTGATCTGGCTCACGCTCAGATGAGATAATATTCTGTGTCTGACATTATGGAAAGGATTTTTAAGGAGGTCAACCTTTCTGTTAAAGAGTAAGATCCTTTTTTAAACACAAAAACTGCATTGCAAATTGTGTTTGCTAAACCTACAAGACTCCATATAAATAAACATTAATTTTAGCATCTTAAAATACACTTCATTCAAAGTCAACAGCAACAAAATAAAAGTATGGAAAGCTGTTTTGGGTCGTCTTTCCACTTTTCCAACCATCACAACTCTCTTTTGGTTGAAATAAACACATAGTTTACGATATACATGTAAAAATATGTTGGCTCTCTACATACTAAAAGTATTGCTTTTTTAAATGGAGTCTGGTGGGTTCAGCGCTAGCAACTTATAAGAGCTGTTAAACAGGTTAAACATAAAGGTCTTAAAGCAGTTTTAAAAAGGTCTTTATCTGAAGGACTCCTTTCCATAATGTTGTCAGTGTGTGGACCAGTGTCAAACATTGTTGTTCCCATCAGTCACTTATAAAAACATAGGACAATAGGGTCCAGGTTTTTAACCACGTGTTTGCCACACATTATTGAACCTTGCAGTGTTAATTTCTGATGACACACACAACCAACGGTCCATGATTTGCCTTCGCGTAGCTACAAGCAAGTATATCTTCTGCTTTACAGTTACGTCTCAGTAGGCATCTGTGCTTTTGTACTTTCACTTTTGGTTTGCAAATAGACCATAAATTCATAAAAAAAATTGTGCCATGAGGTAATAGAAATAGAAACATAGAATAGAAAAAAAAAAGAAATATGTAACGGACATCAGAATGTGAAGGTAGTTTTGGAAATAATCCAAAAATCCGATGATCCCAATAACAGAATGACAATAAGGACAGAGGGAAATGAGATGTAAGGATGAAGGAATGCACTCTATGTCCCTGTGTGCATTTAATATTGAGTGTAGTTACAGCCAGCCATGGATTTATTAGGCCTAATACCAATAGAAGCTATTTTGGATTAAAGCCACCTATCATAAACGAAAAATGCCTCTCAAGTAACAAAGAAGATACCAATGATCATAATCAAAAAAACAAACACAACTCCTCATATTGATGTTGAATAGTATTGTATTGTTGAATGAACAGTGTTGTCAGATTCAATTCAGTTTAAAGGTGTGTCGTGAACAATCTATGTAGTATTAATAATTAAACATACTGTATCATTGATCACACTGGCTCTATTTACTAGCCCATGCTGTACATTGTTGCCCCTCCGTTGGGCTGTGCACAGAGCCAGGGGTTGGGACCAACACAGCAAGAGCCGTGGATCAGGAAGTAAATCCTGCGGTGCTGCAGCAGCAAGTCACCTCTCTGTGGCCTTTGGCTATCGCTCCTAGGAAGTGTGTGTGTTGGTGTGTGTGTGTGTGTGTGTGTGTGTGTGCACTTAAGATGATCAGCGGTGGGTTTCCATGAGTGTGTGTTAGTTTATGTGCAAATGTGTAGGCTGTTTTGTGTAGAAATTACAAGGGAAGTGATGGGGTGGGATGTATGTGTGTATGCCTGTGTGTGTGTGTGTGTGTGTGTGTGTGTGTGTGTGTGTGTGTGTGTGTGGGTGTGTGTGCAGGTCTTAACATTTCCAGGGGCAGGTAGCATTTCACCCACTGGGTCCCCAGGCTTTTCTTTAGGGTGTATTTAGAGAAACAGTTTGTCCTGTTACACACTAAGGAGTAAGGAGCAACGCTGTGATTTCTCCATCAAAAGACTTTATGTTGGACCTTCTTTTCTCAGGCCTCTGTTGGGATTTGTAGTTTTTTTAAAAAGCTGGGCTGATGGAAGAAGAAGCTGCACCGCTGTCTCCTAGTCTGTAAGTAGGTTACTGTTGCAGCCACAGCAAATGCTATGAAATGCTATAGATGTCAAGGCAGGTGAAATGCTTTGAGCAGATTGAATGTGAGGATATCAGAGCCAAAGCTCAGATAACTCCTCCTAACATGTATGAATCAGTGTTTTTTTCAGTGTTCTGTATTTCAGAAGGAGTTATAAGGAGGTCTAGCGTTTTCTTTGCTTGCATGTCTATTTTCTGCCTTCTTAATTTATGATGACTCATTTGATTTATATGAATACTGTCCTCACTTTTGTAATCGTTAAAATGTTTGCATGCCTTCCATGTTTTAGATTCAGGGGAAAGGGCAAACATTTTAACCCTTGTGTTGCCTTCCCGTCGATCATGGATTTTATTTTTTCATTTTATTTTATTTTATTTTATTTTATTATATATTTATGTCAATCAACAATGTTGCAAAAGAATAAAAACTAAAATACCAAAGCAATTTACCAAAGTCCAAAAAAAATAATAAAAAAGGATCATTTTTTAGAAGGAGCAGGCGGAAGCATGCAGCTTATTAGGTCCTGCCCCTACTTGACAATATTATATTATTAGAAAACAAATACATATGCAAATACAGCATACATTTTTTTAGGTCTTACAATCACTTACAACAATATACAACAATACCTTTACATTAGAATTCCATTCCTATCTTTCAGTCTATTCCTTTCTGTATTGGTAAGCATTCAGTTCAATTCAATTCAATTCACTTCAGTTGTATTTATAGTATCAATTCATAACAAGAGTTATCTCAAGACACTTTACAGATAGAGTAGGTCTAGAACACACTCACACAAGGACCCAACAGTTCTAGTAGTTCCCTCCAGAGCAAGCAACAGTGCGACAGTGGCGAGGAAAAACTCCAAAAGATAATGGAACAGTGACTACATATAGTAGTTTGTAGTAGTTCAAGGCATAGAAGGACGTGTAGCAGGACCATGGCGACAGCTGCAACCATGATTTTGGAGCCTCCCTGATCCAAGGAAACATGCTGGGGGAAAAAGAACATAAGGACTCTGGGGAATAACTCCCCAGAGCTAGGTTAGTAACAAGCATTTCTGGGATATGGATGCACACAAATGGAAAGAGAGAGGAGAGAGGAGCTCAGTGTGTCAAAGGAAGTCCCCCGGCAGTCTAAAACTAGTACAGCATAACTAAGAGAGACAAGGTAAAGAGAAGAGCCTGGTCGGGCTGTACTGCCCTGCCTCCCTCTAGTTTTATTATATTATTGATTATATCTGTGTCTGTAGCTATACACCCACCCCCGCCAGTCTAGGCGGACACTGCAACTCATCACTCTCTAACTATAAGCTTTATCAAAGAGGAGAGTTTCAATTTTACTCTTAAATGTGGTAACGGTGTCTGCCCCCCGAACCCAGACCGGGAGCTGATTCCACA